>VSDK01007757.1:111347-138437 GCA_009767595.1 Symbiodinium kawagutii | reverse complement strand
ATTAGTAGTGGCAGTAGCAGTAGCAGTGGCAGTAGCAGTAGCGGCAGCAGTAGCAGTAGCAGTAGCAGTAGCAGCAGCAGTAGCAGGAGCAGCAGCAGCACTAGTAGTAGAAGTAGAAGTAGTAGAAGTTGAAGTAGAAGTGGAAGTAGAAGTAGAAGTAGAAGAAGTAGAAGTAGAAGAAGTAGAAGTAGATGAAGTAGAAGAAATAGTGGTTGTCATAGTGGTAGTAGGAGTAGTAGCAGTAGTAGCAGTATTAGCAATAGCAGCAGTTGCAAAAGCAGTGCATGATTGAAGAGAAACCACCGCGATCAAGAACTGATGATCACAGCTTTGCGGCACTTTGGCGTTGTGGATATGTGGTCCCTCGTTTCGTGTTGTGATCAGTGCCTTTTGCGATGCGTGCGTATGCAATCACGGAGATCAAGTGCAGAACGGAGCAACTGTTCTGACTCAACCGTTCCGACCAAGGAGATCGCGAACGTTCGTCTTCAGACATTGACAAGGCAGGAGGCATCAAACAAAGTGCTATTGTTCAGCGCCTGCCTTTGCGCATCCCCTGTGGTACTTGTAGTCTTCGATGGTTCTTGATGTTTGAGTTTTTGCTATGTTGTGTTTGTGCTGTTCCCGCATCGATCTCAAATTCCTTGCATTACGGGATTTGGATCGTTCAACATCGTGAGCATATGAGAGTATCAGCAAATATCAGCAACAAGGGTTGATCAAATCTGAGGAGAGTCGTACAACGTCAGGAGTCTTGTCAGCATGTAGTGTTTGGAAGCGACCATGACAGCCACAAATCGTACACGTCTCCGACCTTGCTTGTAAACCAGGCATCCCCACAGGGCGGCTCGTTCCAAGTTCCATCAATCCGTGCACCAAGGCAAAATCGCAACTGTGAACATTTGTGGAATGATATTAGCCCTCTATTGTGGCTGTTCTATTTGTAGTGAAACATGTTTTATCATGTGTTTTGCCTAGCCATCCTGAGTCAACCAGCGCATATTTTGATCTTCCAGTCGGACCGTGTGAAGTTTGTTTGTCCACGCTCTGTGGAAGTGTTTTTGCACAAAGTCTTGAACTAGTAAGTTTTGGGAGGAGAGTTTATCCGGATCCATGGAATATCAGGAGTGACACATAGCATTTGTATTGCGCCCATTTGTCTCCCCTTGGTGCATGTTCAAGGTCTCATCAGCGATGCAAGTGATGCAGATGTCGGGGGTAGACGCAGCGCCTTTTCAGCAGTGAAATCATCGTGTCCGTGGCTGGTGGAGATACATCAAGGAACCACGGGAGTTGATCCAAAAGTTTCACGGGTGACCTAGACTGGAGTGCCAACCTTGGAGTTCCTCGGATTAGGAACTGAAGAGGTGAGGCAGAGCGAGGTTCATGACAGCAACGACAACAACATGTAACAGTCATGTAACATGTATCTAATCTGTTCGTGACATTCATACGTCGATGTCCCAAGTTTATCGAAGCACCTTGCCGAAACGAGTCAATCGGCTCAAAAGTTGCAGAAAGGCCCTTGAGAGAGATGGTTGCTAAGGATCCCTTAGTCCCGCATTTGGAGACTTCATCAAAGCAGATGTGGCAGAAGCCGTGAAGCTGCAAGAAGAAGATGGTGTCACTTCCAGAAGAAGCAGAAGATGCAGGTGGATACTTGCCCTATACCGCCTATACCTGCTAGAGCAGTTCCCAAAACTCCAGCTCGATCATTATAGGCTTCTCCTAGCTGAGGGGGCAGCCGCGCTTAAAAACATCACGCAGAAACCTCGGGCGGCACAGGGCACCGTTATTTGGCTCCAAGCTTTTGTGCACTCCACGTTTCCGATATATTCTCACTAGGCAGTTGTCGTTTCCCTGTTTCTAACTCCCGACGAGTGAATAGTTTGCTTGAAGGCGTCTTCAATGATTGAATACGCAGAGCAAAGCAACAGGTTTGCTTGGTGTTCTCTCACTGCCAGGTGTTCCCTCATTGTCATCCCTGATGTTTGGTTCAAGATATGAATCTTGAGCATAACACTGTGGTACTATCACCCAACACGATACTCAAAGCACGGTTACAATCACCATCAATCACCCAATTCAGTGTGCAGCTTTGCTAATCTTTGCTTACTCGCCAATCGTACAGTAACGGGCCTGCAAGTCAGTTCGGTTTGGACGGGTCAGTTCTTTTGCAAATCAAGTCGCACAGCTGAGGATGTGGCAACTGGCGACGTCTCTTGTCAACGACAACTATTTGGCCAACATCACCGCCGTGGTGGTCTTGCTGCTTTGGCGGGTTTACTTTGTCTGCAAACCTTACGTTATAGCCGTTATATTTCTTTTCTTCGTGAACCAATAGCTCAACAGTGTGTGTTTGCAAATTTAGAGTTGCCACTGCTGATTGCATGCTCCATCATGCTCCGATTTGATGGCGTGAATTGTTTGCATATGTTGCAAGTAGAAGCAGCAGCAGGACAGCACTTGCCTCATTCTTTTGTAGGGCCTTGAGCAGAATGTCCTTTGGATTCTGTTCTTCGCTAAATCAAAAGATGACATCAATGATATAGTACCAGTTAATTGTTCTGGTTTGGCAGGTCTGGATACTTGATGTGACTTGATGTGGTGTTCAACGCCCTTTGAATTCCGCGCTTTTTTGGGGAAAGGGATCTGAGGATCTGCCAGGAGGGTTCCCCCCGCGATGGTTTTTGTCCAGCTGCGCTGCTCATGTCTTGTTGGAATGAGATGGCAATCATATGCAGAAAGTAATGTGATGTAATGTGCTTGCATCCAGGAGATTCCAGGAATGTGTTGTCACTGGACAAACCTATTTTTTTCATCGAGAATCCAATCCAGTTTCTCTATTCAAAATGTTTGATTCATGTATCTCTCTGTCCCTCGATCTATCCATTTATCTATCCATCCATTCTTCATTCTACTCTATGTTTCTGTCCATCACCAATTTATCAATTTGTTTTGCGCGATCTATCAAAGATACATATGTATATATATATATATCTGTGTGTGTTTTTCATATATAGATAGGAGTCGATATACCAATTTTTCTACCTATCCATCATTTGATCTAATCAACCCTTGTTTTCTGATATGTTGAATGTAAATATTTCTTTCAACTGCATTGATCAGGATTACGAGCTCTACAGGGTCCGATTGATTTGTTCGTAGGTTTGTCCCTTGTAGCTGGTTTGTTTTTGTATTGATGAGATGCCACAGATCATGGAGCTGCACTTTTTTGAGCCTCAAAAAGGTGCATACACTCCCTTTACCCATTCCCAAACCGCATTTCCCAATTCTTAAGCAATGTCCACAATCGCCATTTTGAATCTGTCATGGTCAATTTTATGTTGAAGAGGGATCCATCAACAGTACTTGTAGGATCTTGTAGGTAGAAGAGTGCGACTCCAAATTCAAAAACGCATCGCTATCGACCGCTTCTGTGACCCGAGATTGGACTATATTCTCTAATCTATTGATCCTTCGAATTTATCCAACCTTTTCATTCTGTCCACCTTTTCATTCTGTGCAGTGCGTTCGATCTGTTTGTCCTATGGTGCCGAATCTACTAGTGTGTAGTCTATTCTATTTTGTGCCAGTGTGACCCAATTCATCCCAGTTCAGCAATGTTTAACTTACATTGTGCGTATTAGGCATTGTTTGAAGCAATGATTGCTTCCCTCATGACTGATTTGACACCAACACCCAAGGTTTGATGCCTGGTTCACATGCTATGACATCGATTCAAAAGCTGCAAAAATTCCCACTCCGTACATGGTATCTCTTGCCTCGGACCTTTGCCTGGTGGTGCGTCTTGGCCGAAGCATCGAGCCGCGTGTTGACCGCCGTTGCCTTCGATAAAGAAAGGTAGCGGCCTCTCCAATGGAAGCTGCAAATCGGCAACTGGAGATGTCAGATCCATCACCTCTTGGCGACTCCAGGTATACTCTGGAATTGATCCTCTTCTTCATGGTCAAAGGTATCTGCATAATGAAAGTCATGTACAAAGATACGCTCTTCATGATGCTTGACTGCAAATGAGCAAATGGAGTGGCCCGAGTTGACAAGCTTAGTCATTTATGTCATGTGTTTTGAATCATGACCTATCTCTCCTATGATTGGCATTCATGTTTTCTCATGATCTATCAATAGGCATTGGCATTGGCAGTGGCATTCTGCTTGTCACACGCTGCTCCTTGTGAGCAGCTGGCCGGCCGAGGGTGGATCTGGGGGTTTTGCTTTGTGGCTACGCACCTTGGCTAAGTGATATCAGCAGTTCCAAGTGTTCGGGCCAGTGCTTTTTAAAGGCCATTTTCCCAGAAAACCTTTGCTGGATTTATAGGGGTTACAGCCATTTAAAGCCTGCCTTACCGGGTGATTTAACCGTGGTTAAATCCAAGGCAACAGCATCCAACAACCAACCTGTTCTGATGGTTTTTACATATGCAAGAACCAAGGTGGAAACTATTCTCCAAGCTGTTGGGGAGACCGAATTCTTCGGCCGCATTGGAATTCTGCGATTGCTCAGGGTCGCGCGAATTCTTCGAAGCTCAGCTCGGTTTAGAGAAGACGCTCCCAGATGTTTCCAGGGGGCGATGGCCATCCTGGGGCTGATTCGGGATGGTTGATTGACTACAGTAGTAAAATTCTTGGGATGGCTGACAACCATTGACAACCAACCAGTTATGTTGTGTTGCCTAATGTTATCTCGGTTTTGGTGTGCAAACTGCCAAGCAAGCCTTTTGTTAGCCAGTTGACTGACAATTGTGTTGTTCTGTAGGGTCATTGATTCGTCGCTTGGTTGGTTTGTTCATGGGCTGATTTGTTCGCGTTGTTCGAGGGCATTTTATTTCTTGGATATCAAAAGCATACAAAAGATTGAAAGAATATGAAAGAGATATTTAGCAGAATCCTACCTTGAGCATCGCCAAGTTCTACATACTTCTACACAGTAAAGTGGAAACGGCGTCAATTTCGATCTGTTTTCTCACTATCGGCAGGGGGGCACCATGTGATTGATCTGATGTGGTGATGGCTGCACTTAGGGTTCAGGCATTTGATGGACTCGTAATGACTCCTCATGTTGCCATTTTCCACTTCTCAAGGATTTCCTTTTGCCATTTCGTTTCCTCAATGGTCGACCGTGGGCTGCGCGGAAAACAATCGTTGGTTCTTGTGTGAACTGCATACAGAGGCTGTGGCTTCGTTTGCCTATCTAAATTGGTAGCGGAGCTGTGAAGTTCCAGATCCTTTGGGTTGTAGAGCCCTACCTGGTTTCGTGGTTGACTTTATCCAGGTGACCGCTACTAGGGGATAGCAGACCCGCTCCGACTCGGCCTGTGCCTGGCCTCCAGTGGACAGATGGCGACCGTTGCTGCCAAAGAGGTCTATGTGACTTGGTCGGGAGATGCTGCTTCTTGGCCAGACTACGTCCGAAAGGTGAGGTTGCAGTGGGAGAAAACCCAATCATCAAAACGACATTTGCTAGGACCGGAGTTAGCTTCTAGACTCACAGACAAAGCATGGCAAGCCACATATGACATAGATCATGCTCGTCTTTCTGGAAGATTCGGTGCCAAGTATTTGTTGGCCTATTTGAGAGACAAGCTTTGCAGAGCGCCCGTTCCAGACGCTGGAGCACGTCTTGAAGACTTGTTGATCAAGTTGAGGCGTCAGCCAGGAACTCCATTCGCTCAATGGGCCCATGAGGTTCGTGAAGCGTACCGGCGCCTGCAGAGGGCTCTCCTGAGAGCTCGACAAGATGCAGGGGTGGATAGTCCCAAGAAAAAGAGAGTAGATGTACCACAAGGTTCTCGAGCTTCCACCAGTGAGCCCGAGCCTCGCCCCCCTTCAGTAGGAGAAGCTTCCCCAGCAAGAAGTCAAAGAAGTCCCACCAGTCCTAGTCGAAGACCTGGGGATCCTCGTAGAGTTGAAGGTGCTGAAGGTGATGTAGGCTATGAACGACTTCCCACAGAAGATCCTGATGCTAATGCCGATGGTGATCAACGTACGGTTGATTGGTATGGTCAATGGACTAGAGAAGAATGGGAAGATTGGTGGCAGCGACAGGGTTTTGATGATGGTACGTATGGTGATCCAGATGAAGACATTCCTTGGGATGAATTGGAACTTCATGAAGAAGAAGTTTTACCAGAAGAAGTACTTGGGTGGATTTTGTTGAGAAGGGCAAATCTCCCCACAGCCAGCCGCTTGTCCGTGCAGGCAAGTGTGGGCAATTCGTTGCGCTTCGATGCGATCGAGCGTGCACTCAGAGATCAAGAAGAAGAGCTCTTAGCAGCTGAGCGACATCAGGAACGAAAAGGACATGGAAAAGGAGGAGGACCTCGTAGGACATACTGGGTTGAGGAGAACAAGGAATGGGGCCTGCTGGACTATGAACCGGATCGTGATGATGTACCGGTTCACTGGGTTGGTAACCAACTTCCAGAAGATGTCTATGCGGTTCCTATCATGGATGATCCAGTACCAGAGGTTGAAGATGAACAATGGTGGTATCCCTCTCAAGGTTGGAACGAATCTACGGCATGGTGGAGTACAGATGATTGGTCGGGGCCCGACATGGAATTCACCCCAGAAGAACAAGCTCAACTTGAGGAAGTGTATGCCGCCTATGAAGACAAAGTTCGTACTTTTGCACAGTCCAGAGCCTTGATGAAGAACAAAACAAACAACAGAGGGTTCTTTCAAAGCGCAAAGGGGAAGTTTGGAAAAGGAAAAGGGAAAACCGAACAAAAGGGTCAATGGAGTCCAAAACCTTCTCCCGTGTTGGTTGCTACTTCCTCTTTCTCTACCTCTACCTCCTCTCAGGGTCGTCAACGTCCAGGGCAACCAGGGTATACCGGATGCTTTATTTGTGATGGGAAGGATCACTCATTCCATCAATGTCCTCGTAGAAAGCAAGGTAGACCTGGGGCTGTTCATTTTGTTGATGTTCTGATGGTGGCGGAAGATGACGAGAAAGACCTTGAGAACGAAGAGATGATTGCGGCATGGAATGTGCAGATGAATGAACAACGATGTCATGCAGTCATCGATTGTGGAGCGACGGAGACAGTGGCTTCCTTGAATGCTTTAGCCATGATCATGGAAAAGCGCTTTGACAAGTATGGCCACGAAGAGGTTCGAGTGCATCCAAGTGTCCAGAAGACCTTTCGTTTCGGGAATGGGAAGACCCTTCAATCATGTTCATTTGTGGAGATTCCCCAAACGATAGGTGGTCAGTTGACATGGTTAGGTGTACATACGTTGGACACAGATGATCATTTTGTTCCACTGCTCTTGGGTATGAGGACCCTCGAGCGGCTTCAAGCCTCCATAGATTTTTGTGGAAAGACTGCGACTTTTTCTAGTGCCAGTTCTCAACCTGTTCGGTTGCAGCAATGCTCCCGTTCCGGTCATTTGATCGTTGATCTCACCTCCGACTGGTTGGATTCTTCGTTCGATGAGAGTTACAAGGGGCGAAGTCAGTCGAAGGGAGTGTTGCCGAATCAAGAACAGAAAGAGGTGCAGGCAGTAGCTTCCACAGAACCCACCGAAGAAGATGCAGCAGATGAAACACTTTCTCCTGAATCAGCAGAGCAAGTTCAGATGACCTCAGAACTTTCACCAAGTTACTCTGATTCATCTTGGCTCAAGAAGACATCCAAGTCGGTGCTGTTTGCGATCGAGCCTTCATTTTGTCGGGACGATGGCGCAGAGCAAGGCTTCCTCAGCATGCTCTACGGAGGCGTCTTCCAAGAAGAAGTCCACGAAGACGAAGCTCCCAGACGAGGAGATCTACGACTTCTCGAGGAAGGAAGGGCCAAACGAGAAAGACCCTCGTTTCCGTGGAGGTCCATGCGAGGGAGTTCACACCCCGGCCCCGATGGGAAGGGGATCGAAGAGCGGCAAGAATGGATGGGCTCTATGGAAGACTTGCCAGAAGTGTTCCCTGAGGTTGGAATACATTCCGGCCTTTGGAGCGACGGGTCGACACCGCAGTGCGGGCCCGTTGATTCAAGATGTGGCCGATCAACTCGTGGAGAAGCAAAACGAGTTGGCAAGTTCTTCGGAGGTGGTCCTTGCAGATCAGCACATTGCTCTCGACGGTGCGGAACGGAGCCTGATGCGGCGCTTGGAGACAATTCGCCAGCAGAAGGAGGCCAAGGGTCCGAAAACGACTTCCCCAAACAAGGAGAAGATCACCACCGCTTCAACCAAGAAGGCGGTGAAGAGGGAGGGAGCCCAAGGACCAGAAGAGTTGGAAGCGAGGGAGGAGTCAGTCGACTCCTGGAAGCAGGTCTAGAACCTGCAGCCACACCAGCCGGTGTGAAGAGCCTGATTGCAGAAAATCTCAATGACACCACGACTGCACTTCAGGCTTGCATGGAAGAATTCAAGTTCCTTGATGAGAAGTTTGCACTGATGACAACAGACAGCCGTATCGACCTAGTGGAAGTTTGTTGCGCTCCCAATAGCGCACTTTCGAATATGGTGGAACAGATGGGTGGAAAAGCAGTCAGAATCACCGAGAAAGACATGAATCTTTCGACTTCGGAGGGCTTAGAGAAGGCAAAGAAGCTGATTAGACAAGAGAAACCTCGTTGGCTATGGATCAGTTTTCCTTGTGGTGCAACAAGCCCAATCCAGCACTTGAATGAGAGAGATGAAGAGTCTTTTCAGAAATCTATGGCCCGAAAGAGAAAATCCCTCAAGCTTGTGAGAAGAGGTTTAGAGTTGCTGAAGATCCACGTGTTTGAGAATGATGGAGACTTCGGTTGGGAATGGCCCCAAAACAACGAAGGATGGAAGTGGAAGGAAGTTCAGCAATTCTTGGGAGAAGTGCATCGGAGAAAGCAGAACCTATATCGAACACTCCTACATGGATGCCAAGTTGGAGTAGTGAATCATGAAGGAGTACCGGTGAAGAAACCTTGGACGATCTATGTGACAGATCGCCAATTTGCAGCGGCACTACATCTGCTATGTCCTGGTGACCATGTGCACGCAGAGTGTTTAGGAGGTTCCACTGCGAAGCAATCAGGATTTTATCCTCCAAGGATGGTGAGGATCATGGCCCGTGAAATCTTGAAGAGGACTTCAAGCACTTCAGCCTCGGCCTACATGTCTGAAGATGTGGAGATGTTTGCCGATGAAGAGGCTTTTGTGAATGACAAGGTGAAGGATGAACCAGATCCTGTTCCAGATGGAGTGACTCAAGGAAGAGAGTCAAGGAGCTGGTGTATCGGTTACATGTGAGAGCTGGACACCCTTCAATCAAAGGTCTGATGAATTCCTTGAAGTCCAGAGGTGCTCATCCAGTGTACTTGCGGCCAAACATCTTCAATGTGATGACTGTGCCGAGACGAAGGTTGGAACTTCTTCGTCCAAGGCAAGATTCAATCGAGCTGATGTGATTTGGCACACTTTACAGGTTGACAATGCTCAGTTCAAGATTGGCAAGAAGGTCTTCAATGTGATGTTGATGGTTGACGAAGCGAGCACCTTTACAGTTCCTCACCTTCTTAGCGTGGTGGACTCTGATGAGCACGAGAATGCCTCGGGACCTCAGGTGGTGGATGCCCTTCAAGAAACATGGATCAGATTCTTTGGACATCCCTCAGTGTTGCGGTTGGACCCTGAAGGAGCTTTCAGATCTCGAATCTTAGAAGATTTCTGCAGCTCCAGAGACATCGAACTGGAGCCATGTGCAGCAGAGGCCCACAATCAAATCGGTGTGGTTGAAAGAGCCATTGGAACCTTGCGAAGATCTGTGGACAGATATTTGAGGACCTATGCGGTGGATCCTTGGCATGCCATTATGGCGATGTGTGCTGCCCACAATGATCAAGGCAAAGTGGGTGGTTTCAATCCGAATCAGTGGGCTTTGGGACGCTCCTTTGGTTTGAGCGAGAAGTTGCATGAGACGTCATCGGCTGGACACTCCTTTCATTCAGCCCAAGCTGACCCTCAAGAACAACTTCACTCAGCCATGACTTTGAGAATTCGTGCCGAAGAAGAGTATCGGCGCATGATGGCCCAGGACGCGATCAATAGAGCCTGGAATAGCAAAGCAAAGAAAACTCAAGTGTGGACCCCAGGAACCTTGGTCTACTACAAGAGGTACAAGGCACCTGCTACTTCGAAACCTTCCCACGAGGAATTGGATGTGAGCAGAAGACAGATCGCCAGGTGGTATGGACCAGCACGTATCTTGGCGACAGAGACGAAGCTGCAACATGGATCGGCACGGCCAGGTCACATCGTGTGGATCACAGCGGCAGGTAGATTGAAACGTGTCGCGCCAGAGCAGCTGCGTGTAGCTTCAGAGAGGGAGAAGTTGTTGGCAGAATTTGAAAGCCCCACACCCTTTTCATGGACCATGCAAGGTTTGTTGCAGGAGGTTGATAGGGGTCAATATGATGTTTATGATGAGTCCATGGTTGATGATTCACAAGAAAAGGGTGTGAAGCGAAGTCGCAGTGTGGGTGCAACAACTTCCCAATCACAACGAACTTCTCGAAGAATGGATGTGAAACATCCAGTGATTCCTCGTAGTGCGCCGTTTGAAGCTGATGAATTTTCACAAGAAAATCTGGAAACAAGACCGCAGCAAATGACCCCAACAAGAGCCGCAAGAAGACCTCAAGGATCGGATGTTGGACCAGTAGGAATAGGAGAAAGAAAGTCAATGGACAGCGGCCGACAAGATGCGCATCTAGGAGCGGTAGAGGCACCGCCTGCGCCAGAAAAAGGTGGAGGGGCCCACCATGGGACGGTAGGTGTTGAAAAGAGAGCGGCAAGATCCCGGTCCCCTGCAACACAGAGACAGGCTGAATCCAGCCCCCTTAGTTCCTCGGATAGCGCGATGTATCCTAGCAGAATGGCTCCTCTTGCGCCTGCGTGGACCGGTGAACTGCAGAGCAATCCTCAATTTCAAGAGGCCCGTCGACGACATGAGCTACAAGATCGTCCTTTGCACGTTCAGCAGACGGCCAATATGGATCAGGCAAGGGGGAGTGATGGGTCCGTGTTTCTTTCGGAGCAGGAAACTTTGTTGGATTCACCTATGTTGATCACCATGGCTATAGACGTTCCAAGTAATCCCAAGGAAGTGAAATCTTTCAAGAGAGATCCAGAAACTTGGGCAAGTCATAAGATCAAGAAATCTCCGGAAGTCCAAGTTGGGAAGTTGTCACCCGAGCAACAAGAAGAGTTCAAGAAAGCCAAACAAATGGAAGTCTCTCAATGGATTCAAGCAGCAGCATGTCGAGCTTTGGAAAAGAACCAGATTGCTCCAAAGTCTCGAACGATGAGAATGAGATGGGTGTGCGTTTGGAAGTCGACTGGAGCCGCAAAGGCACGGATAGTCATTGTAGGCTTCACTGATCCAGACATTGACAAGCTAGACCGCACTTCACCCACGATGACGAGACGGACTCGTCAATTGATGGGAACCATGACAGCGGTTTGCAGATGGCAACAGTGGAAAGCCGATGCTAAATCGGCATTTTTGCAAACGTCAACAAACACTGAGGAAGATCGTTTGGTTTTTGCGATTCCGGTAGATGAGCTTGCAGATGCCATGAAAATTCCTCGGGGACAAGCAGTCCAAGTTGTCAAAAGTTGCTACGGTTTAGTGAATGCTCCTCATCGTTGGTTTCTCGAGATCAAGAAGACCATTCAATCGTTAGGAGGTGAATGTCTTGTAACAGAACCTTGTTGCTGGAGAGTTCGTGATCCCGAAACCCAAGTTGTAGTAGGTCTGGTTGCGAGCCACGTGGATGACTTCTACATGGTTGGGGATATGGATAGTGTTCACTGGACTGGTTTTCTTCATCGTTTTCGTGGTGCATATCGTTGGAGCCCATGGGAGCATAGTTCCTTCGAACACTGTGGAGTACATCTTCATCAGATGGACAACCAGGAGATCCATTTGGACCATTCGAAGTTTTGTAGCAACATTCAGCAGATTGACTTCACTCCTCGGGACCCCAAATCGCCAGCCACTGCAAACGAGGTAGAACAACTTCGTGCTGTGCTGGGTGCGGCTCAATGGAGAGCGGTGCAGTCCGGCCCGCAGCATAGTGCTAAGTTGAGTCAACTGCAATCTAGAATCACGAAGGCCAGTGTACAGACTCTTCTAGATGCAAACAAACTTGTGAGAGAAATTTATGCACATCGGATGATTTCCCCTCGTTCTCAAGATTTGAACTGCGAACCTCATGAAGTTGAATTTATCTGTTGGAGCGATGCTGCCTTGGCCAACAGAGTAGATTTTTCTTCAACTGGAGGATTTTTAGTTGCAGCATCATCACCATCTTTGAAAACTGGTCAAAGATCAAAGATCAACATGATCAGCTGGAAATCTTTCAAACTTCGTAGAGTGGCACGTTCGAGTTTAGCTGCAGAAGTTCAAGCCTTCGGAGAAGGCGAAGAAGAGTTGATGTTTTGCAGACTTGAATGGAGTGAGATGTGTGGAAACATTATCGATTTGCAAGATCCCACGGCAGCTCTTTTGAAAGTGCCTGGGACCATGGTGACCGATGCCAAATCTCTATACGATTCAATCCAAAAAGGGGTCAACAACACCAGTGGCCTCGGACTCAGCGAAAAGTACAGTTCGCTGGAATTGTTATCCATTTTGGAGCGTTTGGAGCGAGGCCAAACGGAAACCCGATGGGTTGATTCTCATGCCCAGCTTGCTGATGCCTTGACAAAACATCAGGTGAATTCTTCTTTGTTCCAAGCTTTGATTGAAGGCTGTTGGACCTTGGTGTATGATCCTGATTATGTTAGTGCGAAACGGAAAAGACAACATGTTTCGTCAAAGGCTTTTGGGGCATGTGATTGATCTGATGTGGTGATGGCTGCACTTAGGGTTCAGGCATTTGATGGACTCGTAATGACTCCTCATGTTGCCATTTTCCACTTCTCAAGGATTTCCTTTTGCCATTTCGTTTCCTCAATGGTCGACCGTGGGCTGCGCGGAAAACAATCGTTGGTTCTTGTGTGAACTGCATACAGAGGCTGTGGCTTCGTTTGCCTATCTAAACACCACCCACAACGGCCTCAACATGTGCAGCGGCTTCCCCAGGTCTCACGCGAATCCTGCGCAAGAGCTCATCTCTCAAGGAGTTGCTTGGCACTTTCTTTAAGGATGATCGATTGGTGAAGTGATCATCCTCGACCTATCATCATCGGTACCGGCAGCATCATCAAGATCACTTGGGTCGTCATCGATGTCGTCGCGGTCGCCGTCGTTGTCATCAACAACATCATTGCCAGCAGCTATGGCGGCGGCAGGAAAACAACATCAGCATCATCATTGTTCCAATCCTGCCCCAGTGAAATCACATCAGGTCCAGTCATTCTGCTGCACCGGCTCTGTATCTTTCATGCAATATCTATTCCTATCATCTCCGGATTCATCTCCTATCATCTTCACTTCATCTCCTAATGTCTCCTATCTATTCATCTCAGTGCCCTGCAGTTTTTCACAACTTGGCACTTGAAGCCAGTGCGCTGCCAGGCTTCGGAGGTTACTCACAATGATGGCAACCTGCATGAAAGCCCTGCTGTGGTCTTCTCTCATTTGCTTCGGAGTTATGTGGCATGGCAGATCATCCCATTTCAGCCCGCTGTATTCGCACCAGTCTGTAAAAGAAGTTCCAAAGCTGAGTGGACAGATAGTTTCAGAGTTTCATCGTTTGAATTCATTTGATCTATTGTGATTCTCTTTTTTTCCCAGTGACAAATTTACTCCCGACTATTGGAAACCTAGCACACCAAGGAGCTTTTGGGCAATGCTCATGGTGGAATTGGTGTATCCGCTGCTTGTTTTTGTCACGCTTTGGACGGGGGTGAGGTGGTTTTAAGGCAACGCGAAGAAGAGTCTTTGGTCAGCCATGCAAGCATTGATCAAGAGATCTGGAATTGCGATTCATTGCGGATGTTTGCTTGGAATCAAGGGTGCGAGCTTACATAATCTTAAATAAGCAGTAGCCAGGAACATAAAACCGTGCTGGAACTGAAGCCAAGTTTGACTTGATGTTATACTATATTGCTCATATGTTTACATTTATGCATGTATTTGTGCCTGGATTATATATGTTTATTTGACATAATACGTATTCAATATCTACATGTATATATGATATATGTTTTTCTTTATTTGTTTACTTGTGTGTTTATTCACATTCTAAATACATACCTTTGTGTTGAAGGCAGGTTTCAGATGAGCTCCATTTGGGGGCTGCGGCCCTGAGGATAATTGAGGAGTTTGGTGACGGATACTTCCCGGACTGCCCGGAGTGCATGAGCTCTACGAATTCTGTTCCTCGGTAGGGTGGAACCTGTGAGGTATCCAGAGCTCCCCTAGACACTGGGATTGATACACTTGCATGATCCTGTTGTAAAACTGAAAGACATGGCCAACAGGTCACCACAAAGACACGGAAGTTGGGCTGCTGTTCTCTGCATGAAGGATATTCTTAACCTCAATGCAACTGTGATAAATGCAGATTTGCTGCTGTCATCGTGCAGCCCTACTTATCCTTGTGCCCAATGATCCTGGAGTCAATTGTCTTGTCAAGGTGATGAACGCTAACCTGCTTCTGTTCAAGTTGCTTGGACACCAACACAGTCGCCAGAGTTGCACATGGCATCCTCCTGAAGGGTTGATTTTTGAGCTATTTGTTGATCTATTGATTTAATTAGTACACTTACTTGTTTCTTTCTTTCTCCATCTATTTCCTTATCTATTTCTTTATCTATCTATATTTTTTACTTATTTATTGTTTATTTATCTATTTAATATCTATTTATATGTATATATTTATTTACTCATATATTTGTTTGTTTAATTATTTGTTTGTTTGCGCAATCTAAAAACACAATATGTCCCAACTAAAGTTGTGTTTTGGTATCCCTCACGAATATTGCAAGAGGAACTTACATACTCGGGGGAGCAAAAGCAATGATCATAGATTCAACATGATTCCACTGGAAATCCAACAGAGTATCATTTCCTGCAAAGGAGATACATGCTGTCTCCCCACAACATGCCACAACCGTAATCATCTCTAGTTTGAACAGCAAAGGCACGGGTTCACCAGGTGGAACCCATCTGGGTCCTCAAATGAAGGTCTCAGTCCTGCAACTAAATGGAAACCAATCATTTGAGCGGCCTGGACCTGTGTTTTGGAAGCCGCGGTTTGAACGACGGAGCTGCGATCCCAAGGACAGTCATTGCGGGTGACAGTTGGGGCACCATTGCAGTTCCAGTGATCAAGGCTGGAACTGCGACAGTCGGCTCGAGCTGCATTCAACTCCGAATGATTACTGGCGACTGGCATTCAAGGCTCTAACCCACCACAGAAGGGGACGACAATGCTTGCAGGTCACTGTTTGCTGCACCCAGCAATCAATTTGATGAACTTTGGTCCTGTGTACAGAAGACATTTGCGTACATTTGCCCTCGATTCGAGAAGCGCAATACATCCCAATTTTAAAGGTTCCAAAATCTTGTCTTTCAGAAACTCGAGTGAGGGATTTCAACATGAATTTAAAGACGTTTGAAGCCACGAAAGCTCGGCACAAGGTGTCCAATCTTTTGACTGGGCCCATCCATCAGGGATTCTACGGTGACAATACGTTTGTAGCATGACCCACCACGTGACTCAATATGACAAGTTCGTTGATTGGCAAAACTATGCAGGGGACACAACATTGTGATTTTCAGTCTTGCAGCATCTTGCGGCGTTGTAAAGTTATAGGCATCCTGGCATTTGATCCCTGGAACTCCTAGTGATCCCTGGAGGATAGGTTGCAACATGATGACACGTCCTCCTTTGCATCGGTGGCGCTGCGAGGACCATCCTGCCACTGGCGTGATATTCATTGGTAGCCACTTCACCTTGGTGTTTGGTGCCGGATCCTCAGAGAAGCAGAGCACTAGTGCTCTCATGACCTGCCGTTGTCAACGAGACCGTTTTTCAACAGCTGATGAGTGCCACAGATCTTTGGAATTGCCAGTTCTTTGGATCAAGAGCTGCAGCTGCCGGATGATCATTGTGTACTCACTTACTCAGAGTCACTCATTGCTGTTGCCTTCAACTTCCAAGGTGTTGAATTTGATCATTGCTGTTGCCTCTCGCCTGCAGAGTCTCCCAGGGAAGTAGATCAAACTACTCCGAACTCTCTGAAGGAAGTGGATCGAAGTGCAAATCTGCACTGAATGAGGAGGTTTGGCCCTGCCCGGGGCCGCGCAAGAACTGTATCACGTGCCAGTGTGGCTATCTAGGACCATCTAAAACATCCCGGCAAAAGACGGGTTACTATGTATTGATCATAGCAATCGCAAGAGATTATAGCTCTAGCTTCATTCACTTTATTCTTCGATCTTCACCGTAGAAGACAGAATGTTCAACAAGGACAGAAAGACATTAAAATTGCAATTTGGAGCTGCAGACACTGCGGGTGCGGCTGCGGGCGAGGCTCCTTAGTGGCGCTGATATGCCACACTTTGGCAGCTAGGGCGTGCTAGCCTGCTGCAGACGCTGCGTGCGCTGTGTGCTAAGGTTGTGGCCATGATGGCCCTTTGGCCACTGGAACATTTGACATGATCTCGATTCAAAATTTGCCCATTTCCCACGCCATCAATGGCAACGAAAAGAACTTCAGCTTTGGTTGCAAAAACCTCCAAATGATTCGGATATTGCCTGCCATGCTAATCTTCAAATCAACAACAATCTCATTCAATCTCATTCAATCCCTCCATTCCCAATCTCAATGCCTTGACGGCGACGAGTTAGGCATCGCTGTCGGTGGCCTTCATTCTCAAGCTCACTGGCGATCTGGCAACGAGCCGCTCCGTGACTATTGCAATTTCTGTCATTGCAGCATCACCCCGCATACAAATCATCTGCTTTGGCATTGCAATGCTTTCCAACACCTCCGGTCTCTTCCCCAACCGAGCCGTCCTCTCCTGTCTCGTCTGGGGTGGAGCCAACGTGGTATGAACATCAGCATCCTTCATCTACTTGGCCGCTTTCGCAAATGCATACACTGTCACCGTCTTCCACTGGAACCCCCTCGAGCAGAAGAGGAGTTCCCACCCCATCTTCCATCCGCTGCCTCTTTGGGGGAGGAGGACTTTGGGGGGACTTGTCCCGTGAGGACACATGTGATGTGCAAGATGGGCCGCTAGCGCGTGCTACGCTGCGGCGTCGACAGACACTAAGGTTGTTGATACGTTCGCGGAGGCCAGGGCACACGACGTCGTGAATTTGGCTGAGGAGCAGCATTTGCCAGCACTGCACGGGTTGAGCCAGCCGCATCGCTGCTCCGAACAATTCTTGCGGTAGAGGGGCTAAGGGATGAAACACGCCCCGATGTCTTTCCAAAATCGCAGGAGCTTGAGCAAGAGATGGCCTCAGACAAAAAGACTTTACAGATCCTTGGCTGCCAAAAGACCCAAAATTCCAATGCTCATTTCGTTCGAAACCCAACGCTGAGTATTGCAGGACATGGAAATTTGATTTGGTGACGGCATCAGTCAGTGTGACCATTCAGAAGGACAATTATTTTTAGATGTATTCAGTCTCGCCTTTGGGATTCATTGCTTGAATCGCAAAAAAGATTGCGGCAGCGGAACGGGTTCATTCTTGCCCCTTGCATTCAACGATCATGTTTTTTCTTTGTAGCACATGTCCAAGTATCACCCAGTCACTCGCATGTCTCGAAACGAGTCAATTCAATTCATACATTCTAGCGAGGAAAATATTTACACGAATCGACAACGATTCCAGCTGCTTGGCAACAGATGTTTTCGTTTCGAAGGCACCCCAACGTTTGCGGACTATGGATCGGACATGAAAATCCAAACATGTTTTCCAAGCTGGAGATACATGGATGCTTGAATTATCATGACAAACCACCTTCGATTCGGGAACCATTGATATCAACAATTGAGGAATCCTGTTTCAAGAAAGACTACGTTCTTGTTTGGTGGACATGTGTGCAATTTTGCTTTGATGTGTGTTTATTTGCCTTTTTGGATCTTTTTGGAATTTATCGATTTGTGTGTTTGGCGTTGCTGCTTGATTTGTGATACAGCAAAGTTGTCCCATTTTCGACTCCGACAGTCGAAATTGTGCACAGAAATCCAATTGCATTTGCTGCGACACCAAAACATGGCAAAATGACACCAAAGGTGGAACGGTGACGGTCGAAGAGCTCATTGATGGAGCTCGCAAAGAGACCCGGCGCAGAGGAATTTTTAGACTGGACGTTCTTTGGGAATGTGGGACTCCTGTGGGACTCCTGTGGGACTCCTGTGGGACCCCTTCACGGCAATTCCAACAGCAAATGCACAAGGAAGTTCGTACAGAAACCATGCAATGGTCTTGGCCGTTTGAATTCCCAGTTCACAAGGATCCTGAACTCCAAAGCCGATTGGCTGTTATGGATATTGATGAGGTGCAGTCGTGATGATGATTGTGTTTGTTCAATCCTGTGTGTCAGTGAACTCTGTTTATGTTTGCGTCGTTTTGGAGAAGATTGGAGATGTGAACACATTCGATGCGACACGGTATTTCATGTCAGTTGCTTGGTTTGTTTTGATGCACGCAATTGCTACGTATTTCATGATGTTTCTGGAAGCTGGCGCTGAATGTCGCTGAGCATCTCATGTGCAAAGAAAATTTGGTTTTGTCATCATTGCCCGGCAGAGAGTACATGTGCGGTCCGTTGCCATTCGTTGCGCACACAGTTGGGATGTACTTTTTGCATTGTTTATTCCATAGGACATGCAAAATATAGATCATGATATATATATATATTGTAGTGTCACTCCGCTGGATATCCAACTTCGTGGCATGTGATGCAAACGGCCTTGAGTGAGTGTGTGTGGATGCGAATGCCTGACTTGACAGCGTCAGAAGCATTGAATGGTGTAGCGTGCGTTAGTAGGTGTCCAATGGTGTGCATTTTCAATTCGTTGTTTTACATGTTTTTACATTATGCTTCTGAAGAATATCCAAGGAAACATTAAAGAAACCTTACAGTATATATATATATATATGTAATGTATAGATATGTTAATTTACAATCTCTCAAAGAACAAGAAGGCATTTCCATGCGCCGCAAGTTTTAAGTGATTGATTTTGCGAAGTTGCAGGTGGATTTGGAACAGCTCTTTGAAATGATCGATACCGAAGGCCCTTCGGCGAAGCGCGGAACATTTCGCTGTCGCGGATGGCGTGAGGATGCCTGAGGTCCAAAGGATTGATCACAGCCTTCCTGGTACGAAACTCCAAAGGAATCGAAAGGACAAAACCATTTGCTTCTAGACTTCTAGACCTCCTAGAAAGGAACTCGCAGATATGGTGGTCTAGTTGATTTCATGGGTGGATAGCTAGGGTGTTTCAATGTGTTCGACGTGTGTGTTCTGCGGCCTTGTGCTGTCTCTGGCGCGGCAGCTAAAGCCTTCTTTTGAAGCTAGTCGCGGTGAAAGTTTGCAGGTTCTGGTCATGTCAATGCCAGAGATTTCATCGGGCCTTTGAGTCGATGGGTGCGAGACTCCAAGATGCTTGGTCTTTTTTGGTCCCAACAATGTCGCTTTTGAACACAAGATGATACAAGATGCAAAGCTAGGCAGAGGCCAAGACTTGGATCATGATGGATCTAAGTACTTAGACTTGTCAAGTCAAATTGTACTAAGTCAAGACTTGTCCTAAGGACAGCGCCGCGTTTTGTCAAGTACAATTTGATGCGACTGATGGATAAGCACGAAGAGTTGCCTGTTTGCAGCAAGAGTTGGGCTTTTCAGTAGTGATGCATAATTCACTGAGGCGAACCACCCTGCGCATGTTTTGAGTTTCAGTGTGATTGAGTTTGTGTGTCTTCGAGTATCCTGTGTATCCTTTCTCGTTGCACGCTTCTGCTACCTTTGCAATGAATGAAATCCGCAAGACTATTCCTGCCGTTGGCTTCGTGAGGAGTTCTTGTTTTTTGTGCTGCGCTCCGTCCTCCAAGGTTTAGAAAAACCGTGGATTTGCGATTTGCAGCTGGCCGCAAGCAGCCAGTTCTTTGCAGCTAAGGAATCTAAGGAAGACACAGCTCAAAACATGTTTCTTTCTCATTGAAAAAAATTCCAGTCAACTAGCTGTTCCGCTGACAATGGTTTCTTCATTTGCTGCAGGTTTTCAATCCTGGAGACCCATCAAACAATCCAAGGGCACTTTTCTCAACATGCCACATGGATCCACATGGACAAATCCTGCACTAAGGAACACCTGGCTCGGACACTTGACGAGATCCTTGGTTGAAAAGATTCGAAACAGTCAGCACTTACTCAGCAGATGCAAGTAATTTAGATATTTAATAATGTTTATATCTATATAGATACATTATGATACATTTACGTATAATCATGTACATGTGTGTGTGATGCTTGCTGGATGAAGCATGTAATGATATGTGTATACTACTTGTATTATGTGTATACGCATTACATTCAGTTTGGCCAGGTATGGAGAACGGATCTGGCAGAAATGCCGCAGGCTGTCACAAGGATCTCAACACTGCCAAGGAAAAAATTTGGAAGGGTTCATTGGCCCGAAATCCCGAAAAAGAGCGAGATTGGCATTGGAAAGGTGGAAAAGTACATGTGGTGGTGTTTTCTGCAATCATCCATCACTGTTGACCATCACTACAATCAGTGTTGTACTTCACTATTCGCCATCACCATAGGCAATGCCTGCCATCCTTGTCAACCCGCGTAGTGATGAATTGCAGTGGTGAGGTTGATGGACGACTTGCGACATTTCCAAAGGAGTGGGGAAGGGAAGGTGGAAGAGATGGGTCATTTGGGAACGGAAGGGAGGGGCTGGGAAGTGCCGCATGGTGTGGGGGGGGGGGACATGGCCTCACCAGAGGTTTCTAATTGTGTTTTTTCTTGCGAATTGCTGCGTTCTTCAGCAGGCATCCTCTAAAGAGATAAAAGTATGGTGTTGAAACCACATTCGGTGCTGAGTAGGTGCGAGTGGTGAGGTCAGATGAAGCAAAGGCACATCTGGGATAGACTTGTTCGAACAGTGTTCCGATATGTTCTGATGGACATTGTGTTGCTACTTGTTGCAGCAATGCTGCAGTTATTCTTCGCATCAAAAATAGTGGGCATTGCGCTGGGTCATGTTTTCAGTATTTTTTTGTTCAGATTGAGCAGGATGCAAAAACTGATCTCACTCAGGAAAGATTGGAGAAGTCCTGGAAACGCACAGACCGACATGTGGACACTTGTTTGACATGCCAGTCCCCTGGAAAGTGCAGGACGGATAGCAGGAGTTCAAGATGTTCAAGCAATGAATCTCTTACGCCAGACGGCGTTTCGTCACGAGGCGTTACCCCGAAGGGGCATTCACCAAGAGGCACGAGAGTGCAGGGACCTGCGGATATCCATGGGAGAGGTCGATACAGTGTAAAGGAAAGGTGGAGCAGGGAAATTCAGCAGTGGAATAAAGTGAATGATAGGATTCACTTGGGTGAATGTGATTCATGTGATGTTTTGCAGTTCACTCCATCTATTCCTTTCTTGTTCGCTTTGCACTGAAATCCTTTGAATTGCCAGGTTCACAAAGCTTGACGGCGCAGTTCCGCCACATCCTCCTAAGCAAGGCAAAGCAGCGCAGCAGCGCAGCGGGAGAGAAGCAGAATCGCCCTGTCACAAGTTGCTTCCAAGCGTCGAATCTAGGAGGCTTAGCAGGCCTAGGAGGCTTCCATTCTATGGATTTGCATGGCCAGTCGAGCAGAAAAAGACCTGTAAATATGTGTACGTAAATTCTTTGCTCCTCCCCCATTCTCTTGGCAGAGCAGCAGAAGCTGTTTTCAGCTGCATGTTTTTTTTTCAAACTTTGTCCACCATGAGTTGCAGTTGCGGAAACTGCAGGTTTTTTTCGCCCTCAATTAACATAACCCCAACTACAAAAGGTCTAAAGTCCCCGCCAGGTAGATCCGGAACAGGGATCTGAAATGGTGACCAAATGTTGAAAATTGGAACTTTGACATTTCAGACCCTCTGGTGTTTTAGCTTCTGAAGCTACAGTCAAGCCACTTCAGCCCTTAGTATATCTTGGTATCTTCATGTTAGACCCCCATGTTAGACCCTTGAACATGGTCTAAATCGGCATACTTGCAAGGTTGTGCTGGTAGTTGGGGGGATCAAATCAACCATAGTTATAACGATCAATAATGGCTGCACCAGGCGTGGTTATAGATGGTTATACATGAGGGTCATCAGCTGTGCTGGATGGTTTTAAGCTACTATGGTTACAAGCTACTTGTGGACCATCTTGAAATGTTGTCAGGCTTCCCTGAATTAGCTGATGAAGTTCTGAATTGTTTCCATTGCTGTTTTTTTTTGTAAACTGGCTTTGTTCAATCTCATTAAACGGGAACACATCCGTTGATCATCACGAATTTCTGTTCATCACTTCTCTTTCTGCTGATGTTCATGAGCCGAAAATCCATATATTGTCTGAACAATTCTTGTGCAGAGGTCCATAGAAAATCTATAGAAGAACTCCTGCCTTGAAAGTGTTTTCAAAGCGACTTCAGGGGAACGACACGCATGCAACTTCAGAGGCCCACAGTGGATGGGAAGGAACGGAGGAGTCGAAAATGAGAGGTGAAAGCATAACAGCGTATTTGAAGGCATAGCGGACATATGTACTTACTCTGAGGAGTCATGATGTTGGAAGATTTGGGGATATGTATCAAAACAAATGCCATGGTCTTCTGAACTGCACGCTGCCAAGTTCACAGTCGCCACATCGCAGTCCAAAGGAGAAACTGTTTATTTCACAGTTTGGTGGCATTATATTTTGCACCATGTTGCACCTACATATATAGAAATTACATTTGTATATATTTGTACATTGAAGTTCTATTGATATATGGCTGATTGTTTGCTGTCCGCGTGATTTGTTGGTTCATAGTTTTTCTTGACAAAAGTATTGAGGCTGAAGGTGTCGAGCAGCCGCATCTTTCGGGCAAACCCGAGTTGAAGCATCCCCAAGACACAGCAGCAGTCAGCTCGGAACTCAGTGAAGGAAAGGTGTCACACACGGAGAGGCTTGTGACATGTTGTGACATTTTCAGATGTTTTACTTGCTGTTGGGATGAAAGGTTTTTAGTATATTCCACGTTCAGATTCGGAAGTTCATCCCTTGGAAATGAGGAATATATTGGTTGCCCTCTGAAGATCCAAAATCCAACCAGAGTCTCCAAGGCGCAGACACCGTGAAGTCCATCGAAAAGGACTTGAAAGCATCCTTCGAACGTGCAATGCAGGCCTCCGTGCAATTTTGGTGGATAATTTCTGTCATTGAAAAAGAACCCTGATATGCGCCATGGTTTTTGCATGTTTCTGCAGTGTGCAGGTGTACATGCGCATTGATTGTATTGAGAATAATTCACAAGCAGTATAATACACGTGTGTGTTTGTGTGTGCGTGCACTTTTATGTCTATGGCTCAGGATTCTACCTTTGACAGACATGTATAGTAAATCAATCTGAATTATACAATACACATACCCAAATATCCGCATGTTTATCCACACATCTATTTGTTTATTTCTCTGTTCGTCTATTTGTGCGGGTGGGTGTTTATTCTTCTATCTATCATATATATATATATATATCTATCTATCTATCTATCTATCTATCTATCTATCTATCTATCTATCTATCTATCTATGGATCTACGTATCTATGTATCTATATGAATGCACCTGTGTTCATCTATGTTCTAGGTAAAAGTACACACATACTTACATGTAGAGAGAGAGAGAAAGACATGTTCACCCGCCATGACATAAAGCATTTCCTCCGCTATGTTTCGTTGCGGGCTAACGCAGGGGTCTTTAGAGAGGTGTTTGCCAAAAACATTTTGGAACATGTGATAGCATAAAGGCACTGCGTATGACCGAAGCATCGTGCAAGCCACTTGCAAAGCCCTTTTGTGACAGACTTTTATACAGCACTCTTTGTGCACAACAGTCTTGCGAAATTGCGCTCCTTGTACGTCAGCTTTCTGGATAACCCAACGAGCTCTTTTGAGTCACTACAAAGGAGACAATGTAGAGTGACCCAGAGAGACATGAGAATGTGTGAGAATACGCAGATTTTGAATAGAGATCAGCCTCGAGACTGCCGTAGGTTGGTTGCAAGAAATGCTCCTCCGCCTAGAGGCACATGCACTATCACAAACCAATACGTACAGGGTGCACATGCATCAATTCATATATACAGACTGATGCATATGTATATATGTATATATAGACAGAGAGAGAGATTTACATACATTCGTATATTTGTGTTTTTTATTTACATACATACATACATACATACATACATACATACATACATACATACATACATACATACATACATACACACACATATATATATATATATATGCATATTTCTTTCTATATGTGCCCCCATTTGTTAGAGCCTACACAAGCAAAAGAAGATGAATGTGCGACTGTACACTCTTGGATCTTGTCAGAACACCATCAAAGGCTGTGGGAAGGTGGCAGCCACTGGCAATCAATTTGCACCAACTTGGGTAGAACCACAAAAAAGAGGTGCAAGTTGCTGAAAAATGTTGAGCGTCTCCGTCCGAATCCAATCGTCATCCAGTGTTCTCTTCCTGCACTGGTCCGTGCCGAGCCAAACTTGCAGGTGTTGCGAGAGTCGCTGGTGGAGTCTATGAGTGCTTTGAAGCAGACCTCTGCTATCACTGAGACCACGGTGAATGAGTTGTTTCACTCAACCTCAAGCGCCTTGGTCGTGACTCACAAGTGACAGCGACGCCAACGGATACCTCCACATCTTCCAGAACAATTGAGACTCATTGAGTACTTGGTTGAAATCTACATCTTGTTCAATACTACAGAAATGGTTGTTGTTTGAGTTTGATTCCTCAATTCCTCATTCATTTGCCGTCTTTTGTGGAGTACCAGGTTCCAGGGAGTTTCCCATTCCTTACACCTTTGCATTCAGGTTGGGTTGCACATCCCCATGGTGACTGGGATTGCAAAAAGCTTCGTGCGGTGAAGATTCGTCCCTGCAGTGTTCGTCCCGGCCGCAAGTGATGTCAA
The DNA here is from genome assembly GCA_009767595.1 of Symbiodinium kawagutii. Classification (NCBI taxonomy): domain Eukaryota; class Dinophyceae; order Suessiales; family Symbiodiniaceae; genus Symbiodinium; species Symbiodinium kawagutii. Next base: position 113,274 of record VSDK01007757.1, on the reverse strand, counting down.
TCTGCACAGCAGGTTGTTGGTTGTCCGGAGAAACTGATTCCTCAAGCAAGGTCTCTCCAACTGAAACATAGTAAAACCCAGCAAATGATCCAAGAAGGTGGCCATAGCATGCCATAACTTAGAAGCAGGGCATGCACGGCTCATTCCTGGTGTTCATGGACAGCCTCACATCAAGTTGTGAATCCAACTCGTCGTTCAAGCATCATTTCGCTGATGAACGAGACACATCTCCCAGATCTTCCACGCCATTCGCATCTCCTGTACCATTCGCATCTCCTGTAAGATCACGCAAGTGTTGGATAAGATTAACCAGGGATCCTTGGGATGGGTTTACGTTCCTGCACGTGCACATTGTAGTGACTCTCCTGATTTGTTATGATTTGTTTGCATGTCTCAACATAGACATAATATGCCAAAGCCTTGTAAGTAGAAGATTGATTTGCACATCCCCGTTCAACAGGAACAAGTCACAAGAGTATAGAAGTGTCAGCCCTATGCTACGTATTAAGGTCACCTAACAATCGTCCCACTCAAAGCATAAGTTCTCTAGCCAGTCTTGAAACCAATGAGATCAACCTTGTCAACAAAACAGTTTGGCACCAATTGTCCAGCATGACAGAACAAAAAGCAATGCAGGTAGGAGGCCAGCCATCTGGGAAACTTCCGTCATGCCGGACTAAGATATTGCGGGTCCTTGCTACCCCAGCCAAAGATGATGTTGAGAGCAAGGCAGTAGTCCATATGATGTTTTTGTGTTGCATTGCCCTTTGGGATGTTTTTGTGTTGCATGCCATGGTTGAAACCCTTTGTTTCGAAGTCGACATGACCACAAAAACAATCGCAAAAGAACGCACGAGTCACCAACAGTTTTGAAGCGAACCAGGTGTGACATCGTGTGACCATGAAAGGGGGCCATGACAGGCAGGAGAGCCTCCAGGAATGAGCAATGCTATGCGCTTGCGCACCCCGCCACCTGGGTTTGACTGGTCGCTCAGGACAGACAAGGTCTCGGAATTCTGTCACTTGGTTTGCAAGTCAGAGAGGCAGCGGAAGAATATGCGCCTCCAAGCTGCTACCCATGTGCTGGATCTGCCTACAACTTGTGCTAGGAACTAGAATTTAGACAAGCCTTCGTTTAGAATAGACGTCCAAGTTTCCTACTCTCCCACAGCCTCCCACCCGTCAGCTGTCCGTCGCATGTTGTTTGAGACTGAGGCAAGGCTTTCCCACCGCAGTGTGCCGCAGGCTCCTCAAACCGAAGTGAAAGCGTTGAAACCGTCGCAGATTGGTCTAGAAGCAATACCAAATACATAGTGATCGCCCCTGGTGGCTTTTCCTGCTCTAGACTCTTCGACAGAATTCGCTGCTTGCCAAGCAAGAAAGCGAAATGCCGAGTCAAATCCCGTTGTTGGGCCAAGTTTAAGTAGTGTCAAAATCCTGGCTGAATGCTGTTTAAGGGAGTCTCATTGATTGTTGTACAGCATTTCAATATAACCAAGTTTGGGATTTCCTGCTACCAATATGCAGGAGGATTATGATTGGACAAGGATGTTTGACACTACACAACTAGAAATCAATCCCAGACCACATCTGAAGTCAATCAAATCAATTGAATCTTCAAAGGAAAATTCTCGAAGATTAACCAAGACTATTAAAGATTCGCCAGCATAGACAGCAGATAGCAAAACTAAAAAGGTCAAGCGGTGCTCTTATTTTTTCGGGCCGATATTACATATAATCTGCCTTTTGAAATATAAAAAACCCGAAAAATATCTATAACAATATTATAAAATATAATAAAAACTATATATATATTTAAAATAATTAAATTTATTATTATATTTAATAAAATTAATATCTAAATTTTAATATATTTATTTTAAATAATTATTAAAAATATATAATAAATAATAAAATTCTTATATAA
>VSDK01007757.1:95479-109880 GCA_009767595.1 Symbiodinium kawagutii | reverse complement strand
ATTAAAAATATAAGCAAAGAAAATAATAATAATAATAATAAATTTTATATATTTTTTTTATAAAAATATATAGGAAAAAAAAAAAATATTTAAAAAGTTATTTATTTTTAATTTTTAAATATTATAAAAATAAATAATAAAATTTTTCAAAATAAATATTATATATATAAAAAATATATTTTTATTAATATAATTTTTTTTAATATTTAAATAAAATAAATATAATATATTTATTAAATTAATTATTTTTTATTTAATAAAAATTTTATTTTTAATATATTAATTTTTAAAATTAAAAATATATATTATTTTAAAAAAAAATAAAATTAAATATTAAATAATAATTTAAATTATATAAATAATTAAATTAATAATTTATTTATTTTATCTATTTTTATTTTAAAAAATTTTAAAAAAAATATTAATATTTTTATTTTATAATTATTAATCAATATTTTGTAATTTTTTTGTATTAATTATTGTTTAATTTATTTAGTTTTAGTTTTTTTTATTTTATATTTATTAGTAAATATTTTTTTAAGATATTTATTAGTAAATAATAGTTATTGGTTATTAGTTATCGGTTATTAGTCATTTTTCTAGTTTTAGTTTTTAGTTATTGGTTGGTAGTTGTTGTTTATTTGTTTATTGGTTTGTTGGTTGTTGGTTGTTTATTATTTGTTGTTAGTTATTAGTTATTGGTTGTTTGGATGTTGAGTGTTGGTTGTTGGTTGTTGGTCGTCAGTTGTTGGGTGTTGGTTGTGGGTTGTCGGTGGTCGGTTCTTGGTTGTAGGTTGTTGGTCCTTGGTTGTCGGTTGTTGGTTTTTCATTATTCGTTGTTGGTTATTAGTTATTGGTTGTTTGGATGTTGGGTGTTGGTTGTTGCGTGTTGGTTGCTGCTTCTTGGTTGTCGGTTGTTGGTTGTTGGTTATTCGTTGTTGATTATTGTTGGTTGTTGGGCGGGTGTTGGTTGTTGGTTGTTGGTTGCTGGGTTTTTCGTCGTTGGTGTTGGTTGTTGGTCGTTGGTTGGTGGTTGGTGGTTGTTGGTCGTTGGTTGGTGGTTGGTGGTTGGTGGTCGTTGGTTGGTGGTTGGTGGTTGGTGGTTGGTGGTTGGTGGTCGTTGGTTGGTGGTTGGTGGTTGGTGGTTGGTGGTTGGTGGTTGGTGGTACGAAATTTTACGAAATTTTCTTGATTTTGGCATTGACCGAAACGGAAAAACTTTCCAAAGATTTTGTCCGTGGAGAGCAAAATTCCAAAATTGTTGCCTTCTGGTCCAATCTTGGAATTAACCATATTCGGAAAGGATGAGGCAGCCCAGGCAGTAGGACAGGTCAACTCCGAGAAAGGAAAGAAAGACTAGCGGTTGAAGAAGTCCTCTTCGACCAAAACGGCCAAATTTCCGGAAAATTTCGGGACGGTAGTCCAGAAATTCTGGGAAAATTGTTCTGTTTTGGACGAAGCAGATATGCGCAAATTTCCCGAAATTTCGGAAGAAGTAGTAAAGTGGACCTGCACCGTGAGCAGATTCGAATTTATGCATTCCCGTTTTGTATTATAATGATATAGATTCTGAGATATATATATATATATATATGTATACATATCTATATATATATATTAATGTGTAGTATTGAATGTGCTTATTTACTATATTTTGATTGTAATGGATTTTCTGTCGGCTTGACGAAGTTCATGCGTTTCCAAAAACACATTTTCTACCGAAGATGAACATACTTCTCACACTCGTACTTCATGGATGGGCAAGCCAGGTGCAAATGATCCCCGTGGCAAATGAGATTGAGAAAAGAACTCCGGCTGCTGGGATTGTATTCACATCCATCCACACAGACCAGCATGTACCGTTGAACTCAGGCTTTGTAGGACTGTGCTTGCTTCCGCAGAACCATTTCTTGCCAGACTCGTGTGGAATCACAGCGACTGGCTTGAACTTTGTGCCCTCGCAGCCCACGTTGTCGCACCACGGTTGTGTGATTGACTCGCCACAGGAGCACCAGTAGTAAACATGGTCCTTTTCCACGTACTCGATGTATGGGCCCAACTTCGGGGAGAAGGGCACCGGTTCATAGGGGAACCACCTTGAAATCAAAGACAGTGGCAACAGGCAAAACTCAGAAAACATCGATCTGTCCTGATATGAATTAGATGTACTTTCACGGATGCAAATCAAAATCAGCTGGCAAAACAGTTGCCGAGGCGTAATTCATCCACAGCCATCACATATCTGCATGGCATCGTGTAGTGGATGGTTTCATTTTGATGGAATTTCCCGGCACACAAGTAGCTTCAATATGAGCTCAACATGATCGCCACAACACAAGGTTCAGGAACAAACGTCTTCCCACGTTTTTGCATGTGTTGAGTCAGCAAGAATGTACTTACTTCCAAAGGGTTCAGCTGTGATCCCGCAGCCAAACAAAAAAATGCCAAACAAACACATGAAGGCTTCTGAAGCCCCTACATGCAGTGAACATATCACTGCTCTCCAAATCATCACTGCCGGGCCCACGTGGGGGACATTGGTGCCGGAAGGGATGCCTGTATTCAAAGGACCTTCATTGAGATGCGAACCTTCAAGATGCCTCAAAGATGAGAATGAAGCTTCATCTAGAGTTTGCAAGTGGGGGGAGATTGGCCGATTCCACGTGACCATTGTCCAAAGCCAACATGACTTCAAAACAGATTAGAGTCAAACTTGTGTTTGTGTGTGGCCATTTTCAGTTGCGTTCTGCTTGATTGGAGATGGTTTCTGAGTGTCAGCCCCCCCCGGATCCTTGGTCTCACTTGTTTGACTTCTTTGGACAGGTGTGGGTTGCAACGCGACTATGGGATTGTGAGATCGTGAGGATCCGTGAGGATTGTGTAGCACACTCCGCTTCTTGTGACCCGGAGACGGACACCACCCCACTGCAAAAAGCGGCTGATGGGTTCAGGTTGCGCCGCGAAGCGACTCGACTAGTGCAATGGTGGAGCAAGGTGGAGCATCATAGCGCACTGCACCGTGCTTTCTGATTTTGTGAGATTCCCAACCGAAAACTTGCAAAAAAAACAAATTGACACATTTCGCACGGCACTGTACCTGTTCCACATGGAGTAGATCTTTGGTGCTCCGTTCTTTTTGGAGGTCTCGTAACCTGCGGCTTCCCACTCTTCTGGCCTGGGTGACAAAATCTGACCATCTCCAAACTCGTGAGATGCACATGTTACATCATCTTACATCACTAGTTCCCATATGTTCCAAAAATTCCTTCCAAGTTCCTGGATATTCCGATGATCAGTTGAGCCCTGATGCTATGTCTGTCACGCGTGGGTGTCTGTGTGCACGTGTGGAAGTGTACTGAAGTCCCTCCAGGATCCTCCAGGTACGAATTATTTCGTTGCTCGATCAAAGCTCTGGCGTCATCACAAACACCTTGCACTATGTTGCCATCATTGCATCATGTAGCATATCAAGACCATGGAATTCCCTCCACAATGGCCCTCTCGCTCCAATCATCACTTCAGGTGGGGAGACTTGGAGTTAAGAGCCGAATGGGAAGCCAACCCACCATTTGCTATACCCAAGTGATCCCAAGTTTTTCGGTGACTCCATGGCGGGATCACTGAGCACAGAACGTAGAGGGCATGAAGGCACTGCTTCGGGTGCCAACCACTGAAAGCCTGAGAGCGTTTTCAATTCATGGAATTTCATGGATAGCAAAATGCATCGCAATAATCTTCAAAGGAAGCTTTTAGAGACGAGCAAGGCGCCCAGGTTCGCATCAAACAACAAACATGGAGGATACAATACCTGCCATATCTTGCCATGACATCTGAAGCCTTTCCTTCAAGCAGATGTCCTGGCCTCGAGACCGCTGAGTTCACGCGGCCTTTCGTGACGGCCCTGAGGAAAATCAGGCACTTCTCATCACTTCTCGCTCAAGCTCAGACATCAAAATGTGAGGACAGAAATGTGGTGAAAGACATGCAGTCAGATCTGTGACGACAGCTGCACCCAGCTAGAATTTTCAGCGTCTTCAACCTTCCCTGGACTACCAACAAGTCTGAGTTGTATCATGTGGCCACTGCACCACAGCACCACAACAGATGCACAGGGTCCATGTCAAACATGACATCCAGTAGAACCATCTGAAACATTCTGAAACTATATACATCAAAGTGTGACAACTTGTGGTCATAGCCATCAGAGCCTCATCAGCGACATGATGGCGCCCTTTTGCCCCAAACAGGAGGGAACAAATCGTGTGCCAAGATACCGCCTGAGCCAAAAATACGGAACCAAGTGATGCACCAATCGTGAGCCATGGCTGGGATAAGCTGCGAAGGATTTCAATTCAGCGAAGAGATTTGCTTAGACGAGGAGGCTCTCTGTTTTAAAAGGTCTACTCAGCAAGTGCATTCTACATGTGCTGTTGCAATTCTCTCAAAGACAATGGTCATTGATGGTCATTGAACGTTCCAAACACTACATTCATGGTCATTGAGCCTCAGTTCACACTACATCCATGTCCTAGTGGCACTGTTTTTTCCTCTCTGCTTGGCACTCAGATTCCAAGCCTCGACAGATTCCAAGTCCATAAATGAGGCTCCACAGGTGCAGGAACTTTATCTACAAGACAATACCAGTGGGAGTAATTTGTCGGACAGCTTGGGGGTACCCTCATCTCCTGGCAATCTCAGCATGACACTCCCTGCACCAAGACATTCAAATAGCCTTTGAGGCTAAAGATCTTCGAACTCATCGAATGCTTCAACGTCGCCATCCAACCTTGAGATGCAAATGGCACACGTTAGGCTATCCATATTGCAATAATGATTCAAACATCCTTCACACTGGCAAAAGGAAGCAATACATCACATTCCAGTTTGTTTGATACAAGTTGATATGCAATGACACGCGAAACTGTCACGATTGGGCCCTCACAAGGCCGCTTTCATCTCTGCGAGGCCCGACACTTCCTCACAACTCACAAGACAATATCAACCTCTAGGGCAAAAATGCGTCAATTGTGATAGAGAAATAGACCAAATAGACTAGACATAGATCACCAGTGTTCATCACTGCGTACATGCCACACTTGATACTACAAGCCGCTGTCCTCGAGAATGGAAGAGTCAGCAACGACTTTCTCAAGGAAGCCAAGTCCTTCTTTGGCATAGAGCTGAAGCACCTGCCAGCTCACCCTCTGGCAGTGCTAAGTCTCGAGCAGAAACGCGCATGTTTCTGCAGATCTGCGATCTTAGTCTGGAGCATAAATGACTGCGGAATCATAAATGACTGCAGTAACGGCAAGAAGTCTGTAGATAGTTGACAATGGTTAATCCACAGTTAACTGTAATGTTTGATCAAGTCACAATGGTTCACTAATGCTTGATAATGGCTCACGAATCGTTATCGAATCGTTGAATCATGGAGGCTGATAATAAATTGTGATCATTAATGATGATCGTCAGCTGATGGAAAATGATGATTCTTGTCTGAAGTTCATGGTGAATTCATGGCTGATTACTGTAGTACTCAATGCTTGATGGATGGTGGACAAATCATGGAGGCTGGTTTGACTTTGACCTTCCCGGTCCCACCTGTGGCGAGCAGCAAACGCAACGAGAGAACGGCTCAGTCTCAGTTGGGGCCAAAGCATATTCCGCAGCATAGCCTCGAACCTGGACTGCAGTATTCATCAGTAATCACAATCATTCATCATGACCATTATCAATCAACGTAAGGTGGCTTAGCAAGATGACCATTATCAACATCATCAGTAATCAATTACAAGTACTGTAAGCAGGACGAAGGCCAATATGGGGAACAATCATGTAAGCATCAGGAAAATCTCACCTCAACTTGTTAAAAACGGAATTGAAGAGGCAACAACATGGTCATAAAACCATGGCAAATCACCGCGGCATCTATCAGAATCAAGGCATCGAAGGCGCGCCTGGTGGGGCACACCGCCCAAGGGAGACTCGCTGATCGTGGGAGTGCTTGAGGAGGATGCTGCAAATCCATCCTCGCGCGGGAGCTTTCAGAGGGCGAAAAAACGCAAGGTCCAAAAATGAATGTCAGTATCGTTTTTTTAGACTCGCCTCACATCAATCCATGATGGATTCTCGAAAAAAGAGGGATGGCTATGAACAGCAGATCTTCAAGGTCCCTTAAGTGCAAAGAGAAAAGGCTTCAACTTGGACTGTGATGAACTGTCTACGACACGCTGTTGCAAAATGTAGAGCACTTCCTGACATGGAGAGTCCCTCGACTTAAAGTTATGGTGCCTTCATTTCTTGGCATTTCTCAAATAATCAGAAATCATATTGATGATCTCTGATATTTCTTAGATGTTCAAGAAAACATGGAGAATGATAGGGAATGATAGGGAATGATCTTAGTCTTTGATCATCTTAGGCAATGCATGGTGCAACGCCACACCACCTCCCAGCTCCTGATGCTGGGTCAACGCGGCCAGCAACTCCACAGCGCAGCTGGTGGCCAAGCCCGAAATGCCCGGCCGTGTCACCGTGCACTGCTGATCCAAGGTCCTGCAACGACAGCAGGGCGGTTCCTCAACGAGGGCCCCGCGCCACCAGCTATTTCTGTTGAGTTGTAACTAACTTAGCTGGGGCATGCGGGGGCCAACTACCCGTTTTAGGGCTTTGCAACCCGACATAAATCACTGCTGGGGGCCCACTTGGTAGCTGCCGAAATCTGCCGAATCTAGCAAGGAAGAAATTGATCTTTTCTTTGGTGCGAGCCATTCATTGTGTGGCTTTGGCTCGCTGGCGTTGAATTGCTTCAGGGTGTGCCGCAGGAGGACATCAGGCTTCAAGTCATTTGGGACGCCATGAAAACGATCAGAGCTTACAACTCTGGCTTCAGAGTCTGGTCACGCACTACAGTTCAAATGTCATGGCATGTTTCACACTGTTACTGGCTAATATTGATCTTGTATCAATCTTGTTGCTTCTCCTATATTATTTGATCGAAACCGTAGAAACATCATCGCAATAGCAGGAAAAGCAACCCGGTACCCTGTGTATCCGATATGGTGCTTGTCTAGTGTCCAACTATCCAATTGCAACTAGTTTTCCAAGTTCTCCGGGAGCAAAGACAATGACGATGCAGAAAATAATGAAGGTCCTGAAGGCCAAGGAATCCTCGGTTGCAGCGCTGTAAAACGATAAGAGCACCAAGAAAAATCTTTACTGCCTATGAACCCCATGCAGTGGAAAGGCAGAAACAAAGGTCTGTATGCAGTCGCCCATGGCAAACAGACTTGAGATCATGAATGAACGTCTGAATTGGAGAGAGATTCCAGCGTGGTCAATCAAAATAATCACAGGGTCCCCAGGCAGTGGTGGCCATGGCATCCATGACTGGAATGACTTGCTGCCGAAGCTCAGAGGGAGCTGTCACATCGTTGCAGAAGTAGCATGCGGCTGGGCTGTTGCGATAGGTTTGCCTGTCAGAGACCCAGGAGACCCAGGAGACCCCAGGAGACCCCACAAGACGCTAGGAGACCCTCAAACGGCAGCTTGTACATGTCGCCATGAACAGCGGCGCAACGCTTCCTGGAAACCAAGAAGGAATCGAAGCCCAGGGCGACTGTGAGCCCCAAAGGTGGATTCTCCCGGTCCTGCCAAAACCAAAGCATCAAGGAAGCTCAAGGGAGCTCAAGGAAGCTCAAGGAGACTCAAGGTGCTGTCTGTGTGATCTCGAAGTGCACAGGTAGCCATCTCAAGAGATTTAAAGAGATCTCATAAAGAGATCTCAAGACTGTCATGAGGACCTGTCACTGTCACTAGTCACTCGTAGCGTATCAGGTGACCTGGGCAGCAGCCACCAGCAAAGATGGAAGCCATCGCGACTCACGGGAGTCCGTCAGCATACCTGCCAGGTACACAGGCATGAACTCAAGCCGATGGAAGCCTGGCACATTGTTCCATTTGAACAGCTTATGAAGCCCAAAAAATGAATCAATTTGGGAAGCCCGTCTTGAAATGGATCAATTTGGATCGAAATTTGAATCATATGCTGTCAGATGCTTGATCAAAAATGATGCAACTTTTGATACCTTTTGTTTGTTTCAGCATGGACTTGTCACTTGTATCACATGGACACACACACACACTGAGTAAATGCCAAGGCATAAGGTGAAATGAGATGAAATGATTTCTTGGTTATAAAGTCATCTGGTTTCAACCTTTGACGAGTGAACTCTCAACACACGACTGCAGCGGTGGGCAACGGCTTCGCAGGTGACTTCTCTGATTACACGGCTTGTCACTGAAGCAACAGCAATGGAACCACAGGCGAAACCAGATTAGTTGTTTGTGCAGGTACAGGAAACTGGCCAAGTTTCCCTTCCCACTCATGTCCACAGCTTCGTTGCGTGTGGTTAGGACATGAGTGCCACACGCCCCTGCTTCTGACCCGTGTTTCGTGGTTTCGTGGTTTCCAACTGACCCCTAGAGACAGGGAGTGACACACACAGGAAGCCCAAGTTTGGGCAGGTAAAGCAGCTTCATGACTGTTATACTAACCTGGTGCATGGTACATCGAAGAACGTGGCTCTGGCCACATTGTTGATTCTGGTCACTCTCCAATCAGCACAGCGCTCCTTTGAGCGAGAGGCAGCAAGAGAAAGTAATGACATAGAGGGGGAGACAGCGCAGCAAAGGAGAGAAAAACAGAGCGAGGAAACAAGCAAAAGACACCAACCCGGCGGGGCGGAGAAAGCACAGCAGAAAAACGGGGCAGAGCCCAAGCCCACAAACCACCACGGCAGACAACAAGGAAGCAAACGACAACAACCAAAACCAGCCAACCAGCACCCAGGGGAAGGGGATTAAACAAATGAAACTGGTGGAACCTGTTGGGTGACTCAAAATTCTGGGCAAACTGGCTATGAGAGCACATAACTGCTGTGATCATAGCAACCATGAGAGCACATAACTGCTGTGGTCATGGTGACTGGTTCGAATCTGGGCATGAATGGGTTGTTGCACTGCGTGGTTAAATCTGGGCATGCATTCAAATCTGCAAATTTCGAAACCTGTGTCACGGCTAGAAATGCGACGCTACGCATTGAAGTGGTGGTCAGACCACCAAAACCTGCAGCAACTGGTGAAATCTGAACTCAGGTTCCCCATCCTCGCAAGGACAGTACAACTCGGGCAACCTAGAAGGATAGGCCACGAGGAAAATTTCACACACTGAGTAAATGCCAAGGCATAAGGTGAAATGAGATGAAATGATTTCTTGGTTATAAAGTCATCTGGTTTCAACCTTTGACGAGTGAACTCTCAACACACGACTGCAGCGGTGGGCAACGGCTTCGCAGGTAACTTCTCTGATTACACGGCTTGTCACTGAAGCAACAGCAATGGAACCACAGGCGAAACCAGATTAGTTGTTTGTGCAGGTACAGGAAACTGGCCAAGTTTCCCTTCCCACTCATGTCCACAGCTTCGTTGCGTGTGGTTAGGACATGAGTGCCACACGCCCCTGCTTCTGACCCGTGTTTCGTGGTTTCGTGGTTTCCAACTGACCCCTAGAGACAGGGAGTGACACACACACACACACACACACACCACCCTGTGACTTGCTACTATTGGACCAAGCGTCAAACTACATCGTGGCTGTCGATCAAACTCTGCAGCTTTTCCTCACAAAATGTGCTGCTTTTCTCAAACCATTGGCAGAGTGAACGGTCTGATTGCTTAATTAAAGATCAAAATCCAAGGGTTTCTCAGTGATTTAATTAAAGAGCAATTCGCAGCTTCCAAACCTGTTCCCAAGTCTTGAGATCGGCTAATCGAACTGCAATATGCGTGAGAGTTGTCAAGAATATTGCATGTCTCTGTCCGGCATTCGGAATGCCTAGCTATGGTTCGTAGGGACGATTGAAACTCACATCCTTGATTTTGAGGGACATCCTTAAGCCAGTGAGTGCGAAGCTGTTGCGCTGCCAAGTCGCAATGTTCTTCCGCAAAGCCTCCGCAGATTGATGTGGATGTCCAGGCATTGGGATATCCATCACCACCTGAAGCTGTGGACACCACCCGTGGGTATCCAATCGTTGGGTCAATGATTGCTGCCTATATGGCTCCCTTTAAGGGTTGGTAACCCACAATCATCACACACTGTAATTTGAAGAAAAGTCGGTTCTGAAACCCGTAAACTCTATATGTCAAAACATGCCGTACATAAGATGCCTCTATTCAAGGACACTCACATTGCCTGCTTCCCAATCTTTGGCGGGCTCGACTGGACTTCCATTTTCTGTTGGCCCTGTTTGGAAAGGCAAACGTATACGCGTAATACATACGTACAATTACATACATAGAAAGAATAAACATTTGCCTGAGAAGGGAGGGAACAAAAGCCAACCTCCACCACCCTTCTGCATTGTTTCTGCAATTTGCGCATGACCATAGGCAAAAAATTCTAACTATACACTCATTGAACGTCTTGATGGTAGATAACTTGAAAGCTGGATGTAGAAGTCTCAAAAAAATACGCTTAAACGTAAATCACCTGCAAACTTGACTCCTCCTTTATATAGAAAACGTGTAAAAACGGTAAAAACCCAATAACAGTGAAAATTGAACACTAGGGACTCAGGTTGAAGCATGATGGTCGCAGAAAAAAGAACAAGAATGCAATGCCTCTCCATAACCATTCCCAACAACACGATATACCCCGAAGTATGCCAAACAAACAAACAAATTAACCCAGCCTAACCCAGCTTTGCAACCCAACAACAGTGACGCTTGTTTACAAAAATAAGAACTTCAGTGGGACTCAAGTGGGGGCCGATCGGGGAGAAGTGTCAGGCCCACGCCGGCAACAGGTTAAACACAACAAGGTAGGGAAACAGGCAGGAGAGAAGAGCTTCTCTCGGGAGGCAAAAAACAAACAAGTCGGAGACCATCGTAACTTGGAAACCAACAATTGAGGAGATAAGGTCCAGAACCCAGGAGACAAGGAGACAAGCGGGAAAGCAAATGAAGATTCAAATGGGTGAAAGGTGCGAAGAAAAAGGGGTGATAGACACATTGGACTCTAAGTCGGTAACGTGCCTGGGAGAGAACTGCAAGGCAAGTGGAAGATAAGTAGCAGACCCGAAGCCTTAAATAGATGAGAAACTGGAAGATAACTTGGGTCACAAATCGGAGCTTAAGTGGGAAACAAATGCGAAACCAGTTCAAACAAGAGATGGGAGCGGAGACAAATGTGGTGAGAAGTGGGGGACAGGTGGGGGACAGGCGGGGGACAGGCGGGGGACAAGTGGGGTTGCCGGCGAAAGGCAAGTGAAACACCAGTAGGCAAACCAGTGCGAGATGGAGGACCTGAAATGGGAAAGAACTAGGGAACAAGCAGGGAGGCAAGTGGAACACATGACAGATGGGAAAATAAATGGGCACACAGGTCAGGATTTAAGTGGGAACATTTTTGCTGGTGATCCGTTTTTATGGGTCTTTCGTGCTCCGAAAGTTTCAAGGAGCGGAGTTTCAGAGCAGCATTTCTTGCAGAAGATCTGTTTTTCGGGCCTTTGGCTGTCCAGAGTCTAAGCGCAATTTTCTGCTGGGAATCCTTTTTTTGGGCCATTGCAAGTCCGTGCAAAAGCCAAGGCAGTGTTCCAGGGTTCCAAGGTTCCACCGTTTCCAGGGATCCAGAAGTTCCAAGGTTCCAGGTTTGCAGGGTTCCAAGGTTGCAGGGTTGCAAGGTACCAAAGTTTCAACATTGCAGGGTTCCAAGGTTCCACGGTTCCAACATTGCAGGGTCCAACTTTGAAGGTTTCCAGGGTTCCACCAGGTTCCAAGCAATTCCAAGGTTCCAGAAGGTTCGGCAAGGGTTCCAAGGCGTTCCGCTTTTGGCGGAGGGAAATGATGCACCGCTCCCCTACAGATTGAAAGCCAAGTGCATGGCGGTTGGGAAAAAAACAGTGGTAGACACAGTCGCCTGTATGCTCACAATAACCAACAACCCACCTCTCACCCCATCAACGAAGCAATCTCGCCCCATATGAACCACCTTGGGAGGTGTAGGTTCCCAACCTGCAGCACATTGTAAACAGCCCGGAAACGCGATTTCGCCTACTTCGCACGCTGCCGCTATTCTGCGTAGGTCTTCTCAAACAAGTCCATTTTACCCCATGCCCTTGAGAAGAACATCGGAATGCAAAAACTTAGCATGGCCTTCCGCTTGTTTTCGCAACATGTATATCCACAAAAGACACACACGGACATATAATATGCATAAATAAACATGGGTTCCGAGAGTATAAACCTCTGAGTTATCATTACTATCAGCAATCAAGCAGCACCAAAAATTGGTGCCAGCCTGCTCAAACAACGATTTGCCAAGTATGTACTCAAGCACTGAAGTGAATAATGATCAGGAAAACTTCAAATTTCCCAATATGGTACCAGGATGTACCAGGACAGTCTTTGTGCAGCAAGAGGACGTCTGCAACTTCAGAATCTGGAAGAATTGCTTCCACTGCCTCCCGCGCCGCCGTGGCCTGCCATTCAAATCCCTATGATCATGTGAGAACTGCACAGGAGAACCCCCCTGCATATCTGCAAAAACCATAACGCCCGAAAAGGAAACGCCTCTCCGATGAACCAGCTCACCCCCCTTCTCATCAGCACCATCTGCAGCTGGTTTGCTTAGCTGGATTAGCTCTTGAAACTTCCTGCAGGTGAAACAAACTGCTTCATTCTACCGGCCGCGGCATTCGAAATCCATCGAATTGAGAACTGCAAGACTGTGAGCAGGTCAGTTTTGGGTGTGAGTTTCACAGCAATCATTTGACATTGTTTCCAAGCAAGACTGTGCACCTTTCTTTTGGGTGCGAAATGACAGATTGTAAGGAAGGATTTACAAAAAACTGACCTGCGTGAAAGTTCCTGAGTGATCACATCACTCCCTTCATCTCCCAAGGGCGTTTTGAACATCAAAATTGATAGTGGTTAGTAAATGTTAGTAAAGTAGCACCTTTGAACTTGTGGTCGGGAAGCAGAAAAAATTGGGAGTGGTGAGACTCACATTGTGCTGCCTGGCACCCTGGGCATCCTGGGCACCCTGGGCACCACACAGGTCCATCCTATAATCGATGCTGACCGCTGATGCAGTAGTCAGGTAGTTCTCCAAAACAAGACAAACATAGCGTGTTTCTTGCTGTGGTTTTCTGCCTGAAACGTTCTGAGGGTATTATCATGCATTACAGTACAATACATTACATACTGTTGATGGGGGTCGCCCTCATTTCCAGATAGTTCCTGACGAGTCCAGTCAATTAAAACCATGACATATCTGACTACTGTTTTTCGATCTTCTTGCTCTTCTTCGCAATGTGGTGCTTGTGCACCTTGCGCCACTTCTGCCATTCGGACCCTGGGTGCTGCTTTGAGCCCCACCGCGCTGCCCGGCTGGACTCAAACTTGAACCCGGCTTTCAAGTAGCATCTTTGTGCCCTGGCGTTGGCTTTCAGCACCGACAAATATGTTTTTGCGCAGCTCCATCCTATCTTCCGCTATAGTCCTCAGCTGCTTCAATAAGCAGTCCACCAAGACCCTGCCCCATGTGGTTGCAGTCCACCTTGATATGAGCAATCGACATCTCATGTTTTTCGGGAGAATACGTAGCATGCACATACCCTGCGATGTTCTTGCTCTTGGTTTCAACGAGTGGCAGTGTGAAGTGGTGCGGGTTCTTTCCCGACACCACAGTATTGATGGCATGCACGGCGTCCCCTGCCTCGTCTGTGATCACGCCAAGGGTTTTGCACCATTCTTCTGGGCTCAGGTCCTTAAACCATGGCTGATCCTGGAAGAGCTGGGCGTGGTCTACTGCGAAGTTCTTTTCCGAGACCCTGAGCCGTGCCGCGCAATTGCCTGGTGCATTCTGGACTACCACGTACCCAGAAGCTGACTGTAGAACCACGTCCTCCTCCTTGTAGTGGATTTTATGTCCAAGTACTTGCTCTCTGATGGGCCATTCATTCGCCCATGAGTGGAGCTCTTCCAGCGCAGTCCGCTGCCGCTTTGGTCCAGGACCTGAGTCCTCGAACCGGCGGCGCTTTTTCCGCTCGTCTGCTAGAGTGGGAATCAGCTCCGTAGACGCTGCGCTCATAGGGGTGTGTTTCCAATGGTTGCCCATTGTTGTCAAGAAGGTTGGGGTCTGCTCCTTTGCGCAGGAGGTACCTGATGGTACCAGCATGACCCTCTCTCGCGGCATAGAAGAGCGCAGATTGGTTCAGCTCATCAACATGATCCACAGGAATGCCGCGCTCAAGCAGCATTTGGCACAGTCCCAAAGCCTGGTCATCTTGACCAGACTGGCGTGCCGCTGCAAAGAAAAGCGTCGTCTGATCAGTCG
>VSDK01007757.1:28538-95455 GCA_009767595.1 Symbiodinium kawagutii | reverse complement strand
ACAGGTCGGCGCTTCACAAAAATGTTGCACAAGTATCTAAGGCAATACAATGTGGAACTAGGTTTTCTCAAGATGCCCAAGTAGAAATACTGCATTTGTCCATGAGTTTCTGCGATACATGCGTAATGTTTGTGTGGGTGTGTGGAAGTAGCAAACTGAGAGATATTCACAAGACTACCTCTCTCGTGGCTAAATGGCAAATGTCCCGCAACCTGATCTCCTTGGAGCGCGTTCACCGGCACGATAGGATGTGTCATTCAAACCCAAGTAGCAATCAGGGGCTGTTGGTTATCAACTGTTATTGTAATCTTCAAATCATAGCGATCCAAATGAATTCAAATGAACCACCAACCACCCTGCGAGGTTGTAATAGATTCTCAGTCGACAAGTCCTGCCTTTTTGCGACCTTCCGCGGCATCTTTGTGTGTAAAGAGGCTCTGCCGCACAGGGTTCGAAAAGGATACCTGTGACATTCACAATCTCAAAAGCACAAGCGTAGCTTCTTGTAGCTTGTGATGCACAAATGTTGCCTTCAAGACCGCAGCAGCACCACAGCTTGACGCTGAAGTCTCCCGCATTGGAATCCAAGGATGTCAAATTCCCAAGAGATTTTCTCTGGCTGTCAACACCATGGCTCTCATCATGACTTGCCTTCCCACCATCCACAAAGGTCATCCGCCTGGCATCTGTAAGACACCTCCTACATCCTCCGACCTCTGACTTCAAGCATTTCAAATTTACATCAAGATGTTAGTTCATATCAAATTTACATCAAGATGTCACCTCTTCTGAGTTCAACCAGTTCAACCAGTTCAAGTTTCGGATCTTCATCCAAATGTAAACTGCTCTGCCAAGGCCTGCAGCCCCAGCCCATGAGGGCTCTGGCCACGCCACAGCCCAGGGTGCCAGAGCCCAGTAGGAGGACACGAAGCTCCTAAACAAAACTCACAAAACTCAACATCACAAAACAGAAAACTCAACAAAATTGAATCAAAACAAAAACCTGGTGTCACTGGAGTCACTGGAGTCACTAGTTTAGATTAGCAGGTTTTTCCTTTTCAAACACTTTTTGCATATGTTTCGTTTCACTGGAAAAGTCGAAAGAATTTGGAGCACTTTTTTACTTGTAGAGTGTTTGTAGAACAAAAAATGAAGTGCCTGGCAACCAATCATTTCATGATAAGCTTGAGCTTTAGAGCTTAAGTAAAAACATGTTCAACACACCAAAATTCAGTGGCTCAGCGATGAAAAGCCGGGACCTTCATGCGTTCAGGCTCAAGCCCTGGAAGCACTCGCCACTTCATGAGCTTGATGTTCAGATCCACTGCATTGGCCTTGGGAAGTGCTCCTGTGTTCCAACTAATCCTACGACTTGTCAACATGCAAATGGAGTGGACAGCTTTGTGTACTTTCAATCCAAGATCTTTGTATCTTTCTTTTGAACAGTCCAAATGCTGAAGATCTTTGGCCACAGTTTTGCGTCCCGTTCCTAAAATGTTCTAAACATGTCTAATTTACACTCCATGTTTTGCATTTGTTTACATCTCTTGGTTCTGAAGAGCGTTGGCCCAAGTCTCTGCAACAGTCTTGGAGTCAAGGAAGCGGGTCAGATCGATGGTCGCTATTTTCCTTGGACGCACCACTTGTGAAAATTGGGTGCCCAGTCGAGGCAGCTGCTCTCGGTAGAAAATGTCTGAAAAGGCACACAAGGATTCCGCATGGTTGTGGTATGAAGATTCCGGCATACTGACTGCTATGCAAAATTATGCAGTTAGTTTTCGGTCAATGAACAGTCAATGCTAGGGTGTCAACCCTCGCACAGTTTTGACCGTAGCTATTGGGCAAATGAACAGTTTTCGATGATTGAATCGTTATGAAGAGCTGCAGCTGTCACAATTTTCGTGGGTGGTTTGGGTGATGTCCTGCGTGTGTTTGCAGAATACCAAAGGATACCAAAATGGAAACATGAAACAACCGGCTGATATCAGCTCATGAAATGCCAGTGAGAAATGGAACAAGTTGTTACAACTGTTCATAAACTTACATTACTATTGCATTACTGTTGCATTGCTCATTGTTGGTCACTGCTTGTTTTCCAGCGACCATCCCAACCAAGGCAGCACAACTGCGACGCCAAGGGTCGACCAGCCAGCTCGGCAATCACGAGTCGATGTCGCCATCTCCGAGCGGACATCATACCGGAGGAGCAGCGAGCGTAGCTGTGCGCCTTGGGAACTGCAGTAGGAGACTTGATGAAACTTGTGGTTTCTTCACATTATAAAGTATAAGGAATTCACAAGTTGACAAACTACACTTCCCTGGCATTACTTCAAATCACTTCACCAAATTTATAGGGAATTGTAGTTTGTCAATCCTTTTACTGAATCGGCCACTGAATCTAAAAATATCTGAGCTCAGAGTCAAAGATGGACAGGATGACTGTTTAAAAGTGCGATGCTGCTGCTTTAACGGATATCATATCTCTGGTAAAGCAGGAGTGTCATGAGCCTCTCTATGCAATTCGTATCCCCTCAGCCTCCAGAGTTGTAGCCTCGTGCTCCCGATGCTAGCTGTGGGTCTCCTTACAGGCAGACTTTGAGCTGTCCGTGTTAAGGGTTGCACCCCTGATCGCCGATGACAGCTTTCCAATTCTTGCATGAACTCGCTGTTTCACGAAGGATGCAATCCAGGCGCTGAAGAGGGACTAGTGCCTATCTACAGTGCCTACTCAAAATTTGGATATAAAATCTCTACTAAAAAGATATCAATGACTTGTCAAGTGCCTATCAAGTGTCTAAACGCCAGCACCCGCGTTTTTCCAGGTCGGTATTTTGCCATGAGAAGCAGGGCGGTTTGCAGCGGCCAGGCCGGCACCTCCTCGAGTGAATTTCCAAAAAGTAAATGTCAAAAAAAAATAGCCAAAAAAACGAGTTTACTTCAAATGCATTTCAATTGGTTCTCGAATTGAAGCAACTTTCAGAGGTGGGGAACCGTCTAATGATGCAAATTTGAAGGAGTCAACTGATGAGCAACTCGGGCAACGCTTCTCAGTATGCTTGACAACCAGACTGTACATCTTTGTAGTACAGATTCGAGTCCTCGGAAGATGGATCCACGAAGACCAGTACAACGTCCTCTGGCTGCACCTGTTTCAACGGATCTGAAGTGTTTCAAGACCCTCGCCTGAAACGTCAGAATGTCTATTCTGTACCAAGGGGTTGCCACACACAGACTATCCCAGACTGCACTACCTGGTCCATCCTGGTGCTGTTGAGACGAAGGAATCCTCTGAGGGAATCTTATAGTTTGGAATACATCTTGAGGAATCCTTTGTAAGACTCATTAATAAGACTTATTAAGCTATATAAGGAATCTTCTTAAGGCTTGAAAAGCAAGGCAGAATCTGAAGGATTTGGAAAGTTCCTTAGCCTCCAAGGACGGCAAGTCCGTGAGAGGCCGCAAGCACCAGCCCGTAGGATCTGTACTCCGCAGCAAGAGGCAGAGCCCATCGAAGTCTCCTTCGCCTCAACAGCTCCACAGAAGTCAAACAAATCAAGAAACTTGGGAATTACTGGAATTACTACATATTATTCCTACATAATATTACTACATGTTACTACATGTTACTACATACTACTACATGTTACTGTACTACTGCATCGAATCTACAGCAGTCTGCTGCAGTCTGCTATGATCTACCTCAGCTGTATCCTGTACCAAAAAGGAGTTCTTGCAATCCTCAAATCATCGAGTACTCAACTGGATTTCTGATATTTCTGCAGGCAAGGCACGCAGGCCTTTCGCCACTTGCGCAATCACGTCTTGCCCCAGATTCTCAACAGGCTCTTTAACATGCTGCCAGGGCTGTGGTGTCTTCAGTGCTGGGAAGGTTGACAGGAAGGAATAGTGATACCTCAGGCCCATCCGATCATCAACTCTGTCCATCGTACACACCTGGTTGTTGTGCCAATGTCTGTCATCTTCTGTCGATTATGTAAAGCCATTTACGCCACAAAGTATCCGACTGTTGAAGTATTGTTATATCAATTTCCTGCCACATACGTATTTGAAGGAAGCTAAATGGCTTCTGCACTAAACATGCGAAATATGACAATACTTCGTGAGAGGTTGGTTCTAAGATGAATTAAAGAAAGCGTTTTGTAGATGCCTTGCCAGGGCCTCTTGCGCAACAACCCAAGTACCACTGAAAGTGAACCGCAAGATTTTGGCAACCTAGAGTGAAGTACTCTACCTTTCTACTTGTTCTGATTTCTTTCTGAGATGTGCGTCTCATCCATCCATAAGCCACAATGATGCATTTATTGTATAAACAGAAACATTAGGAATATATAATATAACTATGGCGATCATATATAGATACCTTTAGCTACCTAAATGTGCATACTACCTATGTATTGATCAGTGCGGTGTGAATCCCAGCGTCTTTTTGAGGTCAGCAAAGCTGCAAAGAATCAGCCGCCTGTGCAAGGCTTGCAATATAGCTGCATGAGGTGCTTTCGCGCTCCAGGTGGTGCAGAGCCATCATCATTTTTTATCGTTGAAAACATGACTTTTATAATCTCAACAATAAACTCAACATCAATACATTTAAGGCAGGTGTTTGAAGAGTCTTGAAGTCGTTGGCTCAAAGATGGGAAGAAAAGCCAGCAATGGGATAAAGGACCTGAAAGCTCTGTTCCCTTGAAAAGCCAAACGTGGTTGACCGTTTGCTCTTTCAAACCTGCATCCAACCTGAGTTTCGAAGGCTCCTTTAGGGCCACACCAGAGGCAATGTCATCGCAAATGTGGTTCACTGCCTGCGGCAAGCCAGATTTATCAAGCACTTGCGAGCATGACTTGGACCGCCTGATTCAAAGGCACAAGATCAAAATAGCTCAAATAGGATCAAACAAGCAGTACATGGCAGTTCCCTGATGGAGAGCGAGGCTAGCTGCTTGTACCTTTGCCATCTACTTCAGATGGTCCAGATAAACTCATGCGCACGGCTCGACAATCAGGTACTGGGCCCAGCATCAAAGCAACTACGACGCTGAGAACAGGCCGCTTTGGAGGAAGCCAATGTTCCAGAACTTTGACGACAACAATTTGGTCCGGCAGATCACTGCAGCCAATGCATCTCGCGCAGCATACCACGTTGTAGGTATGCTTTCATTCATCTTACATTCACCTTATTCTCTCATATACTATGATATAATTGACTTGGTATGTTTATTGTATGAATATTGTAATATTAACTTTATTAACTTTATCAGTATATATATATATATACATATACTCACTTGCTCTTCTCTCATTCAGAAGCCATGGGGTCCCTTCAGAACCCCCAGCCTCCATCAAAGATCTTTGCCTGGCTTCAGCGTTACCCAAGAAAGCGCGAAACTCCTCTTCGGTGTTGAAGTTTTTCCTCGGCCGTGCAAGCGAACGGAAGAAGACCATCTGGGAAGATGTATGAATCTGTCACATCACCCAGAGTGACACAACGGTCGCATGCTGTCAGAAACACACCTTCAAGCAAAAATCAATGCTGGGTACTTTTGAATATCAGTTCCGACGCATTAAAATGGATGGGAATCGAACCATTTGAGTCAGTCCAACATGATGCCGGCTGGTGCCAAGGCTCAATTCCCCAATAACTTTCACACCTCCTGCCGGCACTTTGGCGGCATCAAAGGCGTTCTTTTGTAGAAAGCACTTCGCTGGAACACCTGAAGCCTGCGCGCGAAGGCCACTGGTCAGGTGTAGCTGTGCTGGAGACTGTTATGATAGCGGTTGGTGACAACTAAAAATGGCTAATAACCAACAACTATGATGGATCTGATCTAACTGATGGATCTAACATCCCGAAGAAGCTTACACCCAATAATGGCTTCCAAAAGAAAAGAATGAAGTCGAACAGGGAAAGAAAAGAGAGGTGCGGGGTACTCGAAGTCAAAGATGAAAAGATAAGAGTCTAGAAGTCTAGAAAAAGATGAGAAACATCCCCCGGAGGACCTGGGAGGCTTCATAGAAAGCTGCCAGCGGCACATTGGAAGAATCCAAGCCTCCGTTCCCGTCACTCTGTTTGCTTCACATGTCTTACGCAGTCACAAAGAAATTCCAACTCTGTGCCCAAGGAGAGTGTGTGCATGAGCAGAGCGTAAAAGTAACAGCTGAGTGAGCACCCACTTCAGGAGCCTCAAGAGGAAAACACAGCGCTAAAGGCCAAGCTGCGCCACACGTCCAGCTTTCTTTGAGTCAATTCTTGCCAGAAGCTCACATCCGGGGCAACCTGCAAAGGCTCAAAGTCCTGCGAGATGAGAAACGGCTACGAATCACAGTAATTCACAGTAAATAGTTTTTCGAGAAGCGGAAAAATAGGAAAACTGAGAAAAGGATGGAAAAGGGCCGACCATGTGTCGGTCAACAGTTGCATCTTAATAATCTTCGGTTCGCAGCCTAAATCTGTTGACGTTTCATGAATCACTTGCTCTTCCGGGTTATCCTTTTACTCGAGGATGTGGCAAAGATGCCTGTTTTGTCGGTCACTACTGCTGACTGTCTGACAAGTTGTTGGGAGACATTTCTCTGCATGGCATCGTTTCCACAGAAAGATGCACTCTACACTCCAAACACCAAGAAACAAATGTCAAATTTAGTGGGTGCGTTCTTGCGCCAATTTTGCAGCATCATTTTGCCATAAACAATCATAAACAGCAACACATTTTTATTATTATGCTTATTTTGCAGCTCATTTTTGCTTTATTAGATTTTATTAGCACTTCCCAAGGTCTGAAGCACACAGCCCCGGGAAGTCCTTGGCAGTGGGCGCCTGTTGCGCCATGGCCAGATGCGTCTCCCTGGAAAGAAAGCTAGGAGTATGCTACGAAATGCTACGAAATGCTACGAATATGTGAATTCTGTGAAATTTTGCCTAGGAACTCTCACAAATGACGAACCAAATTATGTACTTTCCATCAAACCCGTGCCTTACCAAGCTGGAATGGAATTCAACTGTTTGATCAATTCATGGTCACACCGAAGCAACTAGCAAGCTCGCAAACACATGCTGTATAATGTTTGAATACTTGGTCATGTCATTATTTGCTAGCATCAGGCCCCTTGGCATGGATGTTCCTGAATAAAGCAGCTGCTGGCTGAACAGTTCACCTGGCATGTGAAAGCTTGGAAGTTTGTGCAGAATTCGAGACTATGTTGGGCACTTCTCATGTTCTCTATTAGTTCTCTTTTGAACTGCAATATCATGACTGGTAGGTGGTGTCCACCCCATGAAAAATATTAGCCACCCACCAGCTATTTGCTAATACATTTATGAATGATTATGAAAATAAGAAATCTTCAAAACCACAAACCAAATAAAGATTCCAAGTTGGAATCCTTATTCAGCTTCTTTACAATGACCAATCCCAGAGCTCTGGCGTACCGACACTGAAAGCGCTTCATTTTCACTTAGCTGCGACTGATGCGTACAGTCGGCTGGAATTCCACAGGCCTCTCCAAATCCGATGGCAAAGGCTCTTGCTTGCAAAACAGTCACTGGAAGTGCAGTGGAATGGCCTATGGACCATTTGGTTACAGCACTCCTCAGCTCCCCTTTGCTTAGTTCCCTCCTAACAGCCACTTATTTCCTTTCAATTCGATGCCTCCCGGATCAACGGCATCGTGATGTCGTTGACAAACAGATTCACGGCCTGCGGGACATGAATCGACCTTGAAATTGTCACTGTGCCATTTCCAGGAGGCTGGAAGCATGTATGAAACATGTATGCTTTATGCATCTGTATGAAGCATGCATGAAGCCAAAGAATATAGTGTATGCTTTCGGTATTCCAACGACTCCCAACTACAAATCTTTCAGAATCAGATTGAATTCTATGACAAAAAACGACCTGGCAATCGCATATTACACTTCAGTCCACAACTTCCCTGTGCACTGCCTTTTGTGTTCGGAGGGCTGAAACTGCCAACAAATCTCCTCACCGGACAAGACAACGTGCATTGAAAATTCTTTCTCAAAGCGCCTCTGAAATCAAAGGAAGAAAGTCAATCCAGAACACGTTCCCATCTGAGGTACATATGTAGACTGCACAAGACACACTATGTAGACATGTGTAGACACCTACACGCAAATGGTGTCCCTTTGGCTGGCACCCTCAAGCATGAGCCCAGCCTGCAACCATGGTGCCCAGTAGCAGGACGCAACCACCTCGTCACTTCGCCACAACAGAAAAGTTTCAATCGACTTGATTTGCAGTTGAGACATTGTAGACTTCAGAAATTACATGAAGTTGCTGGAGGTTCATGTTGCATGATATTGCAACAAATTCTCATAAATTATCTATGACCTTCTGATTCTTCTCCCATGTGGATAAGACTTACCTGATGTTACCTGCATTGCTTGCGCTCTGCCTGGACCCAGCGTTTCCAAGTGATCTCTGCCCTTCGAGACCAATTGCACAGTGGCAGAATCGCGCTGACTCAGCAAACGCCGGGTGTCGGCCACATCCTGGAGACTTCGGGACAATGGCAGCCATGCCAGTCTAGTTGTCAGGCTAAATCCCTACACTGCACGTTTTGACATCTCAGACATTGCCTGTCTTTGCACGTTGCCATGCTGCCGGAGCAAGGAGGAGCATGTACGGGAATCGCTGTTCATGGGTGGCTGACCTCCAACACAGCAATGCGCCGTCCAATGTAGGGGAGCAAGAGCTCAATGCCTTCCTGCGCAAACCTGCAGTTTTTGAAAGTTCTTGCACATTGAGACATTTGAACATTTGGAACATCTTTGAACATTTGCAGCTTGAGGTGTTCTTTTCAAACCTTCAAAGAAGTTGAAAGCAACACTGAACCAGGCGCCACGTGATGCTAGTTGCAGCAACTCAGTGGCAGGGACCGTTTTGTGTTGGTATTGGACTTGCGAGTTCAGGGGCACTGCATACAGAAGCGAATCAAATTGAGGCTGGAGTTCTTCAATCTGATATTTACGAACTCAAGTTCTTGGAATTACAAACAGAATCACATGACAAAACCTTTGAAATGATTCCGAATCAGCGCGCCTGAAAGACGTACACCGCTCAGGCACCTCAAATCGATCCTTCTCGAAGACCCTCAAGCCACCTCCAGGGAGGCTTTGAGAAGTTCAACACAGAAATGGAAATTCTATAGGAAGATGTAGGAAGACGATGGAAGAAGATGGAAGGCGATGGAAGGAGCTAACACACACAATGCAATCAGTTGCCACTGCGGATCATGACTAGGCAGCTCTGCTATTGTTGGCCTCAGACCTCACCCACTTGAAGGACTAGAACAAAACGATGCTCCCTTTCTCGCCTGCTATGATCTTGAGCTTTCTCTTGGAATGGTCACCGGTACCACACTGGAGGACTTCTGCCGCCGATCCAGCGACCAAAAGGAGTTGGTTTGCTTCTCCTTGCTTGGACAGAATCTGAGATGGGACATGCCGGTATGCCAACTGTGGAGTCTGCACTCTGCAGTGTGAGGCAATAGGAGGACGGATCTAAAGCTAAGCTGGTCAATGGCTTTGGGTGCACCCAGGAATCCAATGGAATCCAATGGAAGCAGCTGCTGAAGTATATGGAAGCGACGTCCTTGATGCGTCTGCAGAAGCTCTCCCGCTGCACTGAGCTCCAAATGCTGGCAGCTGAAGAGCAGCTGCTGTGGAAATGTCTCGTGCAGTCCATAGAAGCTTCGGAGGGCAGTAACCTTGGCCGCCGTGAATCTGAGGGCCTCCACTGTGTCCACTCTTTGAGAAATTGGATCGCCAAAGATTATGGTAGATCCGATTCTTCGTAAACTCCTAGTTTAGCTTAGCTGGCGATTTATACCAAAGATCGGTCTAACATTACCTATATCTGCGAGGTATCCGTTGCCCACACCTTGCTACCTGTTGCATCCAAAGCTCCTGCTCTGAAGCAAGACACGTGTATCGCGCAAGCTCCCGTGCCAAGGACCCCGAGGTCCTCGCCAGGGAGAAAAGGCTTCTGGTATTTTGCATTGCTGATCCAGATCAACCTTGTCCAATGTGTAAGTTGTTGCTACAATTGCTGGCTCGCCCAAATTTCGAAGATGTCAGACCATTGCTAAATGAAGCCAAGATGCTGGACATTGCAAAAACACACAAAAACAAAGATAACAAAGAACGAAAAGAAATCAAAAAAGAATCGAACTGGAAATGTGTTGCCAAACAAAGAAAGCCCACAGAGTTCCTGGCACGTTCTCGTCTCGCTTCCGCCTTAGCACGCTCTTGTGCGCTGCCAGCTGCAGCAGCCACCTGCGGAGAAACAGCTTCGGGTGCCATGCGGAGCTCAACATTTGTCTCCCGCTTTAGCTCACCTGGACTACAAAAACATCGGTGCAACATGGCGCAACCCTATGATTATTGTCAAATCAATCATTTTGTTCCAATGACTAATCATGAAAACCAACAAAGAGAATACAGGAAAGTCCTGCAGTCGTGGCACGGTTCAGAAGGTGCAAATTGATGGAATTCACACTGAAGCTACGTCACTACGCGGTCACTATGCACAAAGGTCTGCATGGCCACCTGCTGTTCGCTGCTGCGCCTGCTCCAATTTCTCCAAGTGCCTTCGGCGCTCAGCTTCTTCACCATCTTCATCACGATCACTGTCGTAGCCTGAGCGCTAGATAGCCCTAGTGCCACCAACGAAAGCTAGGCCAAGCACACCCAGCACAGCACATGGCTGGTGCAGTTGAGTATCCACAGATCTCTTTCCCATCCTGTTTCGGGTCCACATCATCATCTACTTTCTTTTCGAATACCTCAAGCAATATGGAGCACACTCATCCCGAAACCTAATTGCATGCAACAAAACTGGAGGTGATGGCTTGTACTTGCGCAATCCAAAGCACCATGATGACTTACTACTGTCCTTTGGTCTTAGCATCAAAGCAAAAACAGAAGTTTCGATGCTCAATGCTCACAAGACACTGCAACGAAGAAGCCTGTTCAGACAGTGCAAACAGGGTACAATATTAAGCGTGTACCCCATGGAACATGCACAGTCTGACCACAGTCTTCTCACATTTGGTCGCAACAAAATCAGACAAATCTGCGCCTCCAGTGTCATTGTGATGGGGAAGAATCCGCAAGCACTTGCTCAGCTCAACAAGCACATGCGGTGCCTCTGGCGGAAAGAATCCTCTCCGGAAAGTACCGCCCGAGCAAAGAAATCGTTCGGACCGTGCAAAACCTAAAGACTTTTGGAGAAAAACTGCTATCCAACTCTTCGACTGCACGGCGTCCTTTGTTCAGCGTGACACCAGCTTCTAAAGCAGCTGCGTGAGTTTCGAAGAGCTTGCCATTGTGTGACACCTGGCAGCTTACTAGCTGTCAGAACGACACCCAACTGTGGAGTCTTGCCTCTGACATCACATGCATCCGGCCCCATATGATTTGCATATGTGACGTACACATGATTTGCTCACATCTGTTCATAATCCTTGTGAGATGTATGGAGAACTCTTTTCCTCACATCACTTGACATCACTTGGGGCTTCAAGGCTTCGTATTCTTCGTCTTACGCCTTCCATCTCTGCAAGCCCGCTGTTGTGCGCATTGCAAGCTGTCCACGGACATCGACCAAGGCCTCAGGCTTCACGCAGCAATGCAGTGCAGGTGATGGGAATGGCAACAGTTGAGCCATGTGGAACACGTTCAATCCGACTGCGACCCCTGGGAATCCCTGGGGGGCTCCCTGGGAGGCTGGGAGGCTACCTGGCCCTTAGAGCAGTCCCAGTGACAACAGGAGCAGCCTGCAGTATCTGCGACACAACAGCTTCATTCTCCACTGGAGATAAGCTGCAGGTACCTGGGCAGAGCCGCCCATGCAGTTTTTGTTTTCAAAAGTCCAGTGCTCGACAGCTCAACATCTCCAGCGCAGCATTCTCGTGGAGGCCAAGTATCTGTAGACCATGCGGCCGCCTGGCCGAAGCAACCGCGCGGCACGCAAAGCTACGGCCAACTGATCCGCATGCAGCTCCATGCTCAATTTGCTGCCCCACTCGCGCCAAAGGTGTGGAGCCTTCCGCAGGGTCCCATCCTCGAGTTTCAATCAGGGCAAGACTTTTTCTTTGAGAGATTTGTTCCTATGAAAGACATTTTCCAGAGAGACTTTTCCATCTTTGACATGTTCTATTATTTTCCATACTTCTCTGGTCCATTATGGTTCTGATACCGTGACTCGCTATTGCCTTTGATGCCCAGCCACACTGGAACACATCACGTCGCACAAGATTCTGTCGAACAGGAGTTCTTTCTTGCTGTCTGCTTCACGGATGCTCGGAAAATAGCGAGCATCGTGGGAGGTGAACACCACCAAAGGATATAGCGCCTGGTGCCTCGCAGGTGATAAAATGAGCCGCTTTGAGATTTCCCTCCAATGAAGCAATGCCAATGTGCATCCTCACCGTACTGATCATTACAGTAGGGATTCAATCCTACCACACCGGACAATGTGCCACCAGCATTGTCACAAGCTGTTTCCAAACAGAGGATCCAAACCCGACGGAAAACTGGCTTGACTCGATAAAGCGTTCAGCCTGGCGATCTGGTGCACCAACATTCCAGCGCGCTCTGCCGAGATCTCGTTGGCCACAACACAGCCTTCCTTTGAAGAATAGTCAATGCCTTGTCTCAGTAGATTGCTGGCAGAAATGAGCTGCAAGTGTATGGCCACATCATTTAGCACACATGTAGTGCATCTAAAAAAAGATCAAAACAATTCAAAACACACAAAATGCCAAGACTGTGGGGATCTCCCAGATCTCTAGGCTCTGTTTTTCACGATTTTTCAAGCGCTGCATCTGCACATCTTTCGCCGCGCGATTTCATCTCCAAGGCACGTCCTCGTAGGAAGGACTCACATTTCTTCACCTCGTCGCTGCTAATGCTCTCCAAACCCCTGCACGGAGGAAGAAGGATTCAACAAGCCATACATAGCATTCCATTGCCATACAATATGGCTCAGACATGGCTTTCTTCAGGATTCGACATGGCTTCTGAGGCTTCTCTCCAAAAATACAAAATGAATTCATGATTGAAATCGTTGCAATACGATTCTCCAACCACCAGGCCTTCCCCATTTCTGGAAATTTGCCTCAGCAACACTCTCTTGGCTAAAGCTAGGTCATGAAAGTCACTTTGTTTGTGCGGCTTCCAGAGTGCCTTCCTCGCAGCCTATGCCAAGACAACTGCACCATACTGCACCAGGGTTTGAAGCACAGCGAACAGCTCGAGGCTTTGAAGCCTCTGAAGCCTCCTGCTTTGCTCCGATTCCAAGGCGTAAGCGCCAAGGGACATTAGCGAGACACGCCAACATCTGCGCAGTTTTGCTGCCGGGTGAGGCGCAGGTGTCCAGGCAACGATGGCCTGCCTGGATGTCCAAGACTGCAACTGGCAGCATCGAGACCTTCGCCCAGGCGCGGCTTCGTTTCAAAAATGCTGCGATCCAACGCATGGTGAGAAGGAAAAGATCGAGTTTTGGAAGACTCAAAGATACTCAAAGTAGATACTCACTCATAGAAAGTTTCCTTCTCAAAGATACTCAAAGTTTCCTTCCCCAAGAATCGCGCCTCCTCCATCCGATTGATGGTTCCCTGGAAACAGGCAAAAGGTCGGGCAGGCCCGGAAGTCGAACCAAACATTTTGATGAAACATCTGAAACAGGCTAGGTTGGTCAGCAACTTGACATGAGGCTGGAGTCGACAAGAGCTGCTCAAAGAGAGTTCCGCAACAACACTCCCCCAATGTTCATCGTCTACAAAGGTGATGCCTTGCGAAGATTTGTGCCTTGGCCGTGTAGTCGATGAGCATCTGATGCAAAGGCTTGAAGCGAGCATCTTTCCGAAGTACGGTTTTCGGGATGTCCACCTCAATGTGGTGGGGCCTACTGCCGTGACATGATCCAGGGGGAAGACTCTGGTCAAGATTCCTCCACTTTGATAATTCAAGCCCAACAAAACCGAATCTATTTCTTGATGTGTGTCCCTCAAAGGGAATCGTTACGTTTCCTCCCTACGTGTAGCTGCTGGGTCCATTCAGTTTCTTTCAGTGCAATCGAAGCACGCGCCATCCCATTTCTTCAGGCATCCACGGAAGCGTCTGCACGGAAACCCTGAGGCATGCGATTGAGTCCCCAATCGACAGGCTGACGGCATCGAATCATTGGAAAATTGCACATGGCCTTGTGCTGGAAAAGGAATTAGCATTGATGTATGTTGAATTATATTGATGTGTTGTTTGAGTTCTTTGTGGGTTTTGGATTTCTAGCTGCAGCCTTCTTCTTGGTTGTTGTCATTTTGCTTCCGTTATATAACATCCTCAACCTCTTTAGCAATGTGACTCGCTGTTGGCAATGATCGAGTTTGGGCACCCACAACTGGAACTGCCATACGAGGGGTGCCTCCCATCAGTGTCGTCAGTGTGACTTGCTTCGGCTGTGGCCTTGTACTGCCTCAAAGATCCTGAGAAATAGTGTTTGTTGCAAGCGGCTACAGGAGGGAAAGAACTTCACAGCAAGACCTGCTTGTAATGATTGGACTCATTCCGCAAAGCGCCAGGGTCATTCAGAAATGCTGTCCAAAAGGCTACGAACTTTATCGGCATCTCGATCTGTGGGAGTGATCCACAATGTCACAGGAAGCGGCTTGGACAGGCCTCAAAACAGGACTCAGGAGATCGCAATGCTTGGAATAATCCGTTGGGGATCCTCCAAAGGTGATCCCTGCACGGTTACAGTAGTCCTTATATACTAATCCATGATGGTGGTTATCAGCCCCCCAGCACAGCTCTTGTTGGTCGCGGGGAAGACCCTCACCCGCCGCGACATCCCTGTCCTCTGACATTTTGAGCACCATGCTGTCCAGAAATGACTCCCATTCGCTGTCCTGCAACCCAAGGGTTCACAGAGACTGCAAATACACGACCAAAAAGATGATACAGAGGGCTTTGCCCAGGTGTTGCAAGTGATAGTTCCAATCAATTGAACATTGCTCAAAGAAAATCCGTTTGAATAAAAAAAGTATACGCAGTGATTTGGGGTTCGGAGTTTTAGGGCTTCCGGGTTAGGGTTCCTTGACTCTCAAAGTTTCAAAGCGGGCCTGTGCAATGTTTTGAACACTTGACAGGTTTGACTTCTGGGCAGGTCTGGTGAATCCAGACAAAGCCCAGGAGTTTGCGGTATCTATATATATATATGTATACACGTGTATATGTATATATATATATGTATATATATATACATATGTATATATCTATAGAAATTCATTATTATTGTACATTTATTTACACGTCGTATTTTCTTAGATAATGTAATTATGGTAAATACTCAGCCCATCACACTTCCACGCACCACTCCTGCAACAGTCCAGTCTCCACCTTAGAAAATCTCCCTGGGCCTCTATGGCTTTTTGCTACAAGATATGAACTCCTGGTACATCACGGCTTGGAACTTTATGTGAAGTCAAACATTCAATTTCACTGTATCTCAACTTTCTAATGTCTGGGTTTTCAATTTCAGTGTCTGAGTTCACAACCAGATTAGCCCAGTAGAACTTCTCGAATGCCCGATTTCTCTGCCTCTCAAGCACTCGCAATTGGCACATAAGATGTGCGGGCCAGAAGGATGATCCAACCTGGGGTCACCAAAAGGCCTCCCTCAACAACAGTGAAGGTTACTTCATCACTAGTAGCCAGCTAGAAAAAAGAATATGTTTTTCCGATTCAAAATAGATGCTGCTTTGCAAGGTGAGTATCCTGCAAGAACAGAAAGGATTCCTTAAGCGACAAGTAGAATTTGTATATCAAATGTTTCATCGCATATCACTTCCCCTTTGACACATTTGAAAAGGATCCAGGGCTCATTGGCCAGGTTCCCGGACCGTTCAGTGCCTTGTACACCTCAGTGGCGACCAGCGACTTTGGAAAAAGTGCAGGCGCTGCAAACGGCGTAACGGGACCCCGTAGTCGCCATAGTCCTATCCAACCCTTCCAGAATAGCCATGTTGCCTACGTCGCCTACAGCACACACAGCCAACACACGCTTGCCCACCACAAAGGGTTGGCAAGCACAGAATTGAATGGGAGCATGGTAGGACATACTCAAAGGATTGAGCTCTAACGTCCAAAGGAATTGAATGCAGAATCACATGGACTTCTGTGGAGCACTCTGCTAGTCTTTTGTGGCACTCCCATGCACAGTAGTGCATTGAACGCCAAAGCTGATTTCCTCCACAAGCAAAAACGAGTTGTCTCAACGGGGCATGCAATGTGTTCAAGCAAGGCACCACGATCTTTGGGCATCAACTCGCTTCAGTGCAAAGTGCTGAAGCTTGCTCCATGTTTCAAGTGCGCTCTACGCGCATTCCATCGCGAGCGTGAAGCAATTGCTTCAAATTTGAGCAGCTTGTGGCGGAGATTGCGTACGTACCAACACCCGAGCACGCAACCTCGCAGAGATCCCAAACTGCAGAGCAAATCCACACATCTCTGATGGTTGATGTTCCGACTATCCGTTGCAATGCCCAATTTTCTCAGGCTTGGACTTCCCTACAGGCTGGCTGCCATTTTCACAGCCAGCCCCTAGGCACTATAGCACTACAAATGGAGCAGCACCTGAAGCAACTACGAAACGGATCAAACTGATCCTTTGTTGAAAACCGGTCGTCTTTCTCCCCTTTGTACATGTACAGTAGCGGTGTAGGGGGTCTTTTCCCGCTACATCTTTTCGCTACCTGTGTCGAAAACCCGGCAGTCAGGTACTTTACAACCAACATTCGGGCACGACTTGGCAAGCACAAAATATCGCAAGTTCCAATGGAATTTCAAAGGCCAAAAGCATCCAGCTGTTAGTGGTGGGATTGGAGCACCTAGAAGCCTTTGGAAGAGATCCTCTTCATCATCTTGATTTGGAGCTAGGTTAGCTAGGTTTACTCTAATGGATACAGATGGAAGAAGTACACTTCATCTTTGCTTAATCGATGTCTTGCCCACGGAAGTGGGATGCACGAAGCTCACTCCTCCAACATTTACACTGCACAGCACTAGCACAACCACCGGTCTGCCATGGTCTGCCATGGTCTGCCAGTTCGCTGAATGGAATTCTGGCCTTTCTGAGCATTTGGAAATTCTCAGGTTGCTGTCTTTGGCAACCGAGTGGTAAGGCTACAAGGCGGACATAGATCAAAACTGATTGCGCCAAAGTAGGTCAAAATGGTCTATGTGTGTCCTACATTTTATCTTAGTAATATTCAGATGTTCATCATGGTTCATATACCCAGCTCCAATCAATCTACCCGTCAAATCATGCTAACCCTCAAATCGTCATACCTATATATACATAAAAAGGTACACAGTATGTTTTAATCTAAAATATTTCCATTGGTTTCTCCTGTTCTACTGACCCAGTCTGCCTTCCTGTTCTCCAGGAGCTTCTCAGCCTGTGACCTGGAACAGTCTCTGTGTTCGAGATCTCAACACCACTTCTGCCCCCCAGTTCTATGCATTGAAAACCAACATATTTCATCAGATCTTCATCATATGATCATCATATGCTCATCAGTTCATCATATTCATATTCATCACGTGGTTAGCCTCCAGTTGCAGATTCACAGGGTGCTTCGATATGGTGTGACTGGGGCAAACACAGCGACTGGATGAACTTCGTGCGCTGGCGTCTCCATTGAGACCTCCCATAGCCTCAGAGGATGACAGCTGCAGTATCTTGTGCTCAACTTTGCACCAAACGATATCTTGCTTTACACGAGCCATGCTTACATCTTTGTAAACTCTTGGTTTATGTAGGTTTGTGTGTAACTCCATGTTTATAGAGTTTATAAAGTGTATATTATAAAGTGTAAAGAGTTTATATGATAAAGTTTATAAAGTTTATATGATAAAGTTTATAAAGTTTATATCATAAAGTCTATTTAGTTTCTCTTAGTTTTCTGTTCATAAAACTTGTTGTATCTGCCTTCTTTTGCTTCCCAGATACTGTCTCGCGCTCTCCGAGTTGCAGCTCAATAGACGCCTTGTACACCATCAGTTTGCTGCGTTGATATCGTCTATGTGAGGGAACGGTTCAAGGAGTCATTCAACGAGTCTGACTTGAAAACATGATTCAGTACTCACTTTATTTTATATACTCAGTATTCAAGGTACTCTCAGAATGGATCGCAGAACTTTTGGAGAGCGAACAACTGAGGCATGCACACACGATTGCCGGAAGTGGATCCAACAGCATCCAAGCATGCACCGTCCTGGTTTCCCCGGCATGATGAGATGATGCCACAAACATCCCAGATGCAAAGAGCGAGTGTGAACGGCGCAGCTCCTGAACTGATGTGATGTGCCCGCGAATAGAATCCACCTTCCACAGCCTGGATCTTTGCAAAGGAGTGGGAAGTGTCAGACTGTGATGTTCCTCAAATCTGAGAGTAGACGGAGTAGATAAGCTCAAAACAGAAATCGCAAGACATTCAGAACAATAGAAATCATTGGAAGTCCACAAAATGCTTCAATCACCACAGCCCTGGTTTCAGAAACTGAGCAGTTGAGCAGGTTCTGCTTGCAGCAAGGTCGCTGTCGAAAGTCACTGGTGTTGCAATCGTTCATGATCACCTTGCTATCCAGCGACGTGCGGGCTGGTTTACCACAGGCTGTGGTACTGGGGCAATTGCAGTCGCAAGTGCGCGACAAACGTAGCCAGTAGCGGCTGCACTGGCGCCAACCTGGGGTTCGAGGAGGCCAAGTTGGCATCTGAACAGACCATCTGAGCCATTCGGTATGAGCTTCGAGCAGGCTTGGACCACAGTTCACAGCGGCCAAATTTGTGATATTCGAATCCTGACTTCCATGGGGGTCCAGATGGGTCCAGTCCATTCCAATTGTCCTGCAAAAAATCTGCCACTTTGCATCACGCCTGTGCAATGGCCTGTAGCCATCGAACATTGCCGCTGGCAGTCCTGCAGTTTCATCGCGGTACAAAAAGGACACGGCACGGCAACGATCAGCGTCTCCTCCTTAGACTCGGCTTTGCTGAGCGTGAAGTAAGACATAGAATTGTCGCCTCGAAACCACTCGAGTAGGCAATGAAGCAAGGTCTCTCGGTTGACTTCACTGCATTCAGTGCCTTATGGTTGCTGTTACATAGAGCATCTGCTATAGTGGCCTGGATGGCTGCCCCGGCAAACACGTCCAGAGCCACCGTCCACATCTTCGAAGATGGCCAGAGTTGGATCTTCCTGCCGAGCTTTCGACCGATACAATCGGTTTGCTTCGGTCAGAGCTGATCTTGCCATCTGCGTGACTAAACGAGCATGGCGCACCAAGGAGGCATTGTAGCAGCTGAAGTTGCCACGGGTCTTCACAGCCACAGTGACCTCAAGTTTACTCAGCTTGGCTGTGGGTTTCTTTGAGCTCACAAAACCATACGAAACCCATAACAATATCCACGGGTTTTGTTGACAGGTCCTGAGAGGTCATGAGAACCCCCCGTAGTTTGGATTTTCTGAGCTAAAACCCTAGGTTTTTGCTGCGGCTTCGCCAGGATGTCATGGACAACTTTGGTGGGCTCCTGGGTCGAGCACAGGCTTGATCCAGACTTCGCAACGCCGCAAATCCGGATTGAATTCGATGCCTTTGCAAGACAACCTGGCGACGTGCTGGCAATGCATTGAGAAATCTGCTGCATTGAAAGATCAAATTCTGGACGCAGAGAGGAAAGGCCAATTGAAAGGAAATCCGATGCAAATGCAGAAAGTTAGACAACTACAAAGACAGTAGACACCGGACATGGGAATACTGAGGTGAGTTGATCACAGACATGAATCTCCATGGCTCTTCCACGCACACACGCACACAGAAACACATAGTGTTGAAGTCTGTTCACAGTGACAGCCCGGAGGACCGCCATAGAGTTGCGGATAAAATGATTTCTTCTAGATTCCAGAGTGTGCGGTTTGGCGCAGTCCAATAACCGGCAGACCATCGAAAATATTGAAATCATTGAGCAAAAAAAATGCGAAGATGTGAGCGCACCTTTCTCTGCAATGATCCTTGCACGTCTCAAGTGCATCCACGGGCCAAAATGCCACATAGTTGGACTCGGCGTTGTCACCTCGGTGACTCTATATACCACACAGCCACGATCCACTGATGCTCAAGTTCCATCAAGTTCCTAAGTGCCCAAACGCCAGCTGCTACCGCGACAGGCACGATTGACTCCGGATCCAAAAGGCGTAAAGGTCAACTTGGCCTTGACCGAAACAAAACACACTGGTTTCCATCCAGCAAAGTGTTCATTGGTTTTGGGCATGGCAAAGTCAACGGGAATTCTTAGTGAAGGAGTTGCACAAATGCATGTGAAGTTACATTTGATAGCTGAACTGTTCAAATATCAACGAACTCAAACCGCACACCCAAAGCACTCCTTGCGAATGCCGCCAGCATGAGGTGCCATTAAACACTTGCCAAAGCCATTCCTGACATGTTCCAAGTTAGTGGAGTTAGTTGTGATCGGTAAGGTTCGTTGTCCACAGCAAAATACAACAAACCATTCAGAGCATATACAGTTCACCCAACAACAAAAAATCTGCACTTCTTCCAAGGGTTGCAATCAACACCACCATTCCAGTGTTGAACTGACTCACCTTGAATGGTGTTTGTTATGTCTTGGAGCCTACCAGAGCTGTCGCATGCAATCGTTGAATCTTGAGCAAGCACAGGAGCAACTCTGCCCTTGACAAATCGCCAGGAAGACTTCAGCTGATTGGAGGTCTCGTCATAAAACCATTTCTGCGGCGAGTCCAAACTTCAAGCTATGGAACAGAATCTCAAGATTTGGGGTGCGGTATGTGTGTCAAAATCTGTCAAAAATCAATGGTAAAAATCTCAGTGGACCACAACAATCTGCGCTTTGAGGCGAAATTTCATCAGTTTGACCTACAAATCCCCACAGAATCTACTGCCGTATGAAAACATGTTCCTTAGTTGAGGAGGGACATGAACCATCGACATCCGATACCTCCATGATCGTCCGCGGCCTGTGCCATGTCATCCTGACAGCCACGAAGTTCCAGGCGACTCCTGGAGTAGCTGCTGTTTCACCAGGGCTGAGTTCTTTTCATCAAGTGATGCATGGTCATGTCACGTTATGTCACGTTCATAGGGCAACAGGGACAGCATGGAACAGCTGTACCACATTTCGATACGAAGCCAGAGCGTAGGTCATTCTGTTGCACTGCAACCAACCCTGAAGAGGAAAACAAAGAAATAGGATCTGGATGGATCTGGATGGGTGGATGGATCTGGATGAATCTGGATGGATCTGGATGGATCTGGATGGATCTGGATGGATCTGGATGGATCTGGATGGATCTGGATGGATCTTCGGGTTGTTTGGAACTGCGTGTGAGTAGCTGGAGCCCTTAAGAGCCGGTTGCCCCGGTGCGTGCCCCCATGTCTGGTAGCTGTGCTTGTAGCTATCCAGCTTGGGTGGTGTGTGGGCAGAACTTGGTGAATCACAGATTATGAGCCCAAATGTGACCGTTGCGTGGCTTTGATGTCCGCTGGGAATGCTTCTTGGATGTGTGGTGAAGCTGGGAGATCTGCGGTGTGGTGCAGGGCCTGTTCGACAAAGGAGTTGGAGGGCTGAGGGCAAGTCTTTGCCTCAAAAAGCGGGGGACGTTGTGGTCTCAGAAAGCAGGGGGCCGGTGCAGTTCATCAGCGAGAAGTTTGGCGTAGGGTTTGGCGAGGCGCCTAACAGTTGGTGCGGTGGCTCAAGCCCAACGGCCTCTGCCAGATTGCACACATTGCACTCTGCATGCTTGAGCTGCAGGGTGGGGGGAGTGCGTGTGAGTAGCTGGAGCCCTTAAGAGCCGGTTGCCCCGGTGCGTGCCCCCATGTCTGGTGGCTCTGCTTGTAGCTATCCAGCTTGGGTGGTGTGTGGGCAGAACTTGGTGAATCACAGGAACAAATGTGGCTTTGTTGAAATGTCTTGTAGAACCAGCCCGCCCGACCTCGAAGCATTCCTCTTGGCTGCCAAGCAAACGCCGGATGACAGCCTTCAGAAACACCGGCTCCACCACAGCTATTCATCAAAGCTTTTTGTGCCCCAGAATCAGAATGCAAGGAATGAAATATGTCCTTAGCAAAAAGGATTCGTTTCCCTGTGATTTTTTCTGGTTTACGGTATTGGGATTCCACAAAATGGAGGGAAGGCAATAGCGGAACGATGCCATCAGGGAGCCGGATGTGGAGGCCCACAGACACAGGAGCCAGTGTAGTCGTTGCTGCAGAGTTGAAGAACCTCAACGTGTCACCAGCTACCAGCCCTGCAGCACAACTTTAAAGCATGGTTTAGGAGCGAGGGATGATGCAACAGTGGATTTGTTGGAAGCAAAGTGAACCAACTGGTGGTTTCAATTGTTTTCAGCTTCAGCTGAGCATATCCGTGGAAAGTCTTAGGCATTTTCGGCATTTTCACTGCAACTAGGACGCCAATGCTGCTCCGACTTGCTCATGTCGCAATCCCTCAAATGAACTCGAGCACCTGCAGTGGATCTCTGAGTCGGACACCAGGAGAACCAAGGGAGAAGCAAGGAAGAAGCAAGGTAGAAGCAAGGGAGAGAATCAAGAATCTGCCTCTGCCACTGAGATAAATGTGCACTGCACCGAGGTGCAGACCATGAACCAAGGGATCGGCTGCTTCAAGACATTCAAGTTGCCTTCCAGGCACAACTTGAAGCCCACTGCCGCACTGAGCGACTCAACTGCGCCTGTTCCAAATGATGCCAGATTGCAAATTGAAGGCCTCAAGGAAGTGAAAGTGCTCTCTTCACAGCTCTGTTCCCAGAGGAAAAGAGTGCTCAGAATGCAATGGGAAAGAAAGGGAAAGAAAGGGAAAGAAGCTGCTGAGGATGTGACGAACTGTTGGGATGTGAGAGAGGGATCACAGGCCTCCAAAGCCACTCCGTCACTTGAGGTGCCTGGACATGGCAGAGCTGAAGAGGAGGGGAGAAAAGAAACATATAAATATAGAGTGATAGAGAATAAGAAAGAAATATATAATACTTAGAGAAATAGTATGAAATAGTTGGAGAAGAGTAAACGAAGAGAAGAGGAGCATTTCCAGTTGCAAAGAGCCGAGGCACTGGACAAGCAAAGGCCATTGGTTGAGACCTGGAGCAAGGTCTGGTTGAAGCTGAAGAACTGTGCATCACCTGAGGGACAGGGCGGCATGGCAGTCGGCACGGATCCACCCAGGTGCACCAAACTTTGCATTGTTAGAAGGGTGCGGCCT
This sequence comes from Symbiodinium kawagutii, assembly GCA_009767595.1. Classification (NCBI taxonomy): domain Eukaryota; class Dinophyceae; order Suessiales; family Symbiodiniaceae; genus Symbiodinium; species Symbiodinium kawagutii. The sequence continues at coordinate 72,101 of VSDK01007757.1, read as the reverse complement.
CAAGGCACAGTAAGGCTAATAGTACTTTGAGGATCTTTCGGAATCTTGCATTTCATTCAGCTTCTCGCATGTTGGCAGCCTAGCACCTGTACATTTGGCATCCTTCAGAAAAGTTGTGTCCTAAATTCCTTGATTGCAAAGTAAACAACGCCTACAGCCTGTGCGTTGCAAGTGAACATGGAGACGTCCGCAGTTTCTGTTTTGGCGTCGTTTAATCAAGGAGCTCTGAGGGTCGCATATCGCCATAGCCAACCTGCCCACGTGGCATGTGCGAAAGGAAATGAGGACGGGAAGCGATGGTAAGCGGTTGACACGATGGAAACAATGGAATGGGAAATGGTCAACCTTTCAGCTGGCTAAGCTCAGACTCCAGGATACGAAAAAACACAAACTTTGGAGAGTGAATGATTTCCTCGAAATCCTACATTTGAAGAGGCAAAGAGACAAGTCGCTTTGAAAAGTGGGAAAGACAAGGTCCCAAAAAGACTCCAAGATACAACATGAGTAGACCAATGAGCAAACAATCTGGGGAGAAAACAAAATGATGCCGTGACAAAATCGCATGGGGCGAGAACAAATGGCAAAACCACCTAAAGAGACAAAATGATGTCTTGACACCCTCAACATGCAGAGACAACTGGAGAGGCAACGTGAGACAGAAAGGTGCCGTGACAAGATCCTGTCCGGGAAACACAACGGTGATGTTTACGGTAAACTTTATTGATTACTAGTTTTCCATCAGACACAAAGTGCTCTTCACATGTCTGCACCGATTTTTCGGCAAATGCGTCATGATTCCCCTGGAGTTGCTGCACTCAGTGTGCTGTGGCAGCTTGCAGTGTCGCTAGTGCCACCGAGGAACGTACTGGACACATCAGACACACAATGTCCTTCCAAATGCTGCAGCAAACCAGAAGTACTTGGGCTTGGCCGTCCCCACTCTGTCTCCTGCATACCACTTCCCAACCCTTCCAGAAACTGGAGAAGCCAAAAATCAAATCTCCGTGGACTCTCTCTCACAGGGCAAGGGCTCTGGAAGAAACTGAGGAAAGGACCGTCCAACCAACCGTTGTGGTGGTGGTGGCCACTAGATTTTCACCCCAATACCATAGCCTTGGAAAACAATTGTCTGTCCGAACACATCAAAATTCCGTGCGATCTTGAATAGAAGTCAAAGTTTCTCCAAATGCTCGTATAACTATTGACAATATATGACATCAATTTCAAAGCAATCAGAAATGGGTAGAAGCTGCAAGGGGGCTCTGATGCTGAACAGCAACTGGCTGGAAGATAACCCACAAACTGCAGTCACCACCGTCAGTACGTCGCCAGATCGCCACTCCAAACATAGTCCACCTGTCTTTGCAACAGTTTCTTGACAGTTGGCTTTGGAAACCTTTCAGAACCTTTGATCTTCCACTTTTCTCTGACAAAAAACAAGGACAGGGAACGACGAAGCGCAGCGCATTGGCACATCGTTTTGAGTTCAGGCACTCGAGATGCGAATCTGGTTGGTGCTTTCATCCAATGTGAAGTTCTGCGCAGCTTCATCGCTGCATGGCAGCATCACCAGTAGTGATCCTGAAGGACAGGTTGCCACAAGTTGCCATACCAGAAGACACGCTACAAAATCAACGTCCCAAAAATATTTCATTTTTTTGCCGTGGATGCAGAAATTACTTTCCAGATGCTACCTAAGACAGCACAAAAGCGATATAATTGTTTGGTTTTGCGTATCCATTTCGAATTTGGATTGCAGTTCCTACTTTTGAATGCTCCTACACTTGGTCTAATTCCATGATTGAACTCATTCCCAAGTTCCTGCAACATCTTGCTCTGCTGCATGCAGACACTTCATACTTTGGTTGGCATTGGTCAGCTGCCCTGTAGATGGATGATGGATCCACTGCCTCAGAACAAATGGCAGAAGAGGAATAGAGAAAATATGAGAAAGTCAAAGCAGCTTGGTGATGAAGGAAGAATTAAAAGCGGAAGTTGAGAGGAGTCAAAAATATGCTAAACTATATCAATATAAATAAAAGGAGCTCATGAGAGAGTTGATTTCTAAAGCAAGAGCCTTCAGCTGCCAGGTCACACAAATGCCGACCGCGAAGTGCACGGATGCAAATTGACCGCTGCACCACTGACGTTGAACTCCTGGTGACGAGGTGGAGTTAACAGCTAGCTGTGACATGTTTGGATGTTGTAAGTCAACTGATTCCACTTGCCACAACTGATCTTTGATGATCTTTGCTTGTTGGTCTGAAAGTCCTCCGCCATCAAACAAAGGCCAGCTTGGTTTTGGATCCAAATCGCCGGCGGTGGTGGCTGTGGCGCACATTGACAGATCAAACTCGGTGGAGCTGCGAGTGCCATTGGGGCCAGCAACTTTGTTCAAACTGTGTTGTGGCCAACAACTTATTGTAACTGTTTGTTGATTTCATCATGTTGACATAATCATACATGATCCAAGTGCTCAGGATGAACATGAATGAACAGTAGTTTCATTGAGTTTCCACTGTTCGTCAGCCACAGTATGCTCAGCACACCTCTCCAAGGACCGAACTCTGGGGTACCCTGGTAGATCTGATCGCAGGTCAATGCAGCGAGAGCGTTGCAATCGTCGTCACTGTCCTCCCACCTTGAGGCGAGAAATGCATCAACAGAGAAGGCCAGTGAGAAATTGGGTGACGGATGGTGACTGTACAGTAGCGATGGGTTGAAAGCATCGACATGGCGAAGAATAAAACAAACCTGTGACAACAATGAACATAAGATTTATATTGGTGGTTTCAGCGATAAAGGACTGAGGGAATGGAAGGACCAGGATGTCACAACGATGCCTAGGATGACCACGGCAAGAACTTCAGAACTTGGGACAGCACGCAGCCACACAGATGAGATGGTGCTCCTCGCAGTACTGTCTGCAGGTCCTGGAAGCTACATGACATGCTGACATTGAACGCCAATAAGACATGACATGGTGCAGTTTCCAAGTCCTCTACGCTTAGACATGTTCATCAAACGCCAAAGGCAGATTGATTCCAGTGGTGGTCTGATCGGCAGTCTCACAGTGGGTTGGGACAATATCCTCCAGTGCTTCAATGTGCTTCACCTCATTTTGCCCAATTTCAGCGTCTGAGTGAAGTGTCTTGGCAGTGTCTTGGCAGTCCTTGAAAGCATTCCTTCAGCTAAGACGGTGCAGCCATCGTCAGAACAACTTTTCAATACACCAGTCAAAGCGGAACAAAGTCCTGGCAGCAACCAAAACATGAACTCCGGCGTACAATTTAGCAGGAAAAAAATACGTAGGCGCTTTCCCTCATACCCTGATGTCTTCATTGCCAATTTCAAAACTCATCTCCACTCCCTGTGGCCCACAAGTGCCTGGATTCTTGATGGTCCAATACTGACAGGATTAGTGTGCTATACAACCAACAACCTGGAGGACTCTACGAGTCGACAGTTGAATCTGCCGGGCCTTTGTAGTGCTTGGGGCTTGTTTGTGTCCCGACATTGTACTGTTCCACTTCTTTCAAGACTAATGGCTTTCTCAAGCTAATTTTTCGCTGTGGATTAACAAATGCTTCAGATTGTTCAGCTCAAGGCTCACCAGTCCCTTCACCCTTTTTGCAATGATTTAGCGTTCCTTTTTCGTAATTTACAGCCACTACTTACTTGAAATAGCAAGATTGCTTTTGCCTTGGTATCATGACTTGGTGGAGATTCAAAACTGGTACTGTACAATGATTCGATTTCATGCTTCCATTTATACTTGTCGTAAGAGCAAGTTTCTTCTCTGTTTGCCTTGGGGAGAGTTCAATTAAACTGTCTTCAGAGTCCTCACTGCAGAGTTGATGCCGTGCTCGTTCTGTGATTTTTCAATGAAGTCTAAGTAACATGTGGTAACAGATAGATACAACATCTTTCCATTTCTTTCCAGCAGACATGTTCTTAACTTTGGACCGCTGCCTTCCGAAACAGTTGGTCTTATCTTACCCAAACACCGGTCCAAACACCGGTCTATTATTTGTTCAACTGGGGGGAGGGAGGGGACCCAGAACCTGGAACATAAATACATAAATGTGTTTGGACTAAGAACTGAGCTTTTTCACTAGTTCTAGCCACCTTGGTGGGTCCCATTCCCAAAGAGAATGTGGAAATCAGATTGCAAGAAAGATGAATGAGATTAAGAGGATTTAAGAGGAATGAGAGAAGACATCGAGCCAAACTAAGCAGCAATCGTCAACAGCAGCAATGCTTGCAGGTCTCGAGGTTCCTTCGTCTAACACCACACCGTACAACACGACAGCACATGCTATAAAACACTACACCACAGCACACCATATCTCTTCTCCCCAATGCAGTGTGCCTTCTGTGGTTGTTGTTGAGCTGGTGGTCGTCGTTGTTGTGGTCGTTTTGCAGGCGACATCCTGGGAATGATAAACCGATGCTGTCAATGCAGCACAGCGTTGTCCGCAGGTTGCAAATGGTCATGTTTGGCCATTTCCACATTCTCTCCACTCCAAACTTCCCGACAAAGATGGCAATAGGCTCGAGTGGAAATGAATCCGGTCTTTCTGCCACGCATCCACAAAGTCGCCGGAGCCACAAAAGCGACATTCGACATTGCGGCCATCCGCAAAGCAGCCCAGCTTCCCCAAGAAACAGAAGGGCTCCCAATAGTACCTGATGTGCATCTCTTGTCCCCCTAGAAGCAGCTAGGGAAAGCTGAGTCCAGATTCTTCCAGGCTTTTCCCCAACTCTGTGGCAACAGCATTGTCTTCTCTGTAAAAATCTGCTTAGCTCTCCAAGTTGCCTGATTGCTGGAGGATTGGGAAACTCGCAAACTCCATCTATTCTTCCAGGTGGTGCCACCCCAGTGGTATTGGTGCAGTCGAACTTCTTTCCACGCTCGCAAGTAGACACCTACACAGCAGCGAAAAGACTAGAAAATTTCAACAGCATCTCAAAAAGCTTGTGCCAAAATTCGATCTTCTTCACTCTGAACTCTGAGCCCGGGTGGCCCTAGACTAATGCGTTTCCTACTAAAAATGTCCGATTTGGGAGATTTCCATGGCGAAGACCTTGCCTGAACACTTGATGCAGATGGGCATGTGGTAGACCCTTCTGAAGACGGACAGCATTGAGTACCTGCAAAATCTCCACAGAAACTCTGAGGGGCTCAGGCCCTGCTTTTTCCCAGTCGTCAAGCAGGGCAGAAATGCTATGAAATGCTCAAGGATGCTGACCAAACCACCACATACACTGACTTGCCAGACCACAAACTATATTCCAATCAACCACCAAAAAACCTGACAAAATACGACAAAATATACGCTCGTTATTGTTACGCACACACATCATGTCAAGGCAGACTTGCTTTTGATTAACACCGGTAGTCATTTGGTGTCCGGACAGGTCACTGGTGATATGGTGTGGATATTGTGAGTAGACTAGGATCTGTCGCAGATTCGCAACATCCAAACCCGCTTCTGGGTCACCAGAGCAACGATCTGCGCAGCTACCATCAGGGCAGCACAGTACTTCACTTTCAAGGGCGCAGAGGGTACTTGTACTTCCACCAGTTCCAGTCACCTTGGCACCACAAGAAATGAACGTTTTGAGAATCTGGAAGCACCAAAGAAATGTCCAGTACTCGATATGTCTTCCTCAGATCAAGCAGCAGATGTTGTGGTAGGCTGGGAAGTTGTAGGTCCGTTGACAAGACTGATGGCCTGCGTGCGTGCGACGATTGTGCATAAGGCGCTTGTTTGTTGTCACCGAGGACAAGGAAATACAGGAAATATACATATGTAAGTAAGTATAGTATGATGTAGCACAATAGAATAGAATGGAATGGAATGGAATGGAATAGAACAGAATGGAATGGAATAGGCTAGAATAGAATAGAATCCATATAATGATAATATGTGTTCAACTGTAAGTCTCACATTGCTTCCACACTAAGTCCAATTCAACTAAACAGCCCAACTGAGTCCATGCTTCCCCATGTGCCATGCACAGCACAGTGATGGCCTCAAAGGCTCGTGTGAGACACGAAGTCACCGGAGACGTCCAAGGTGCTCGTCCTCGAACTCCCAACCAGCTGCGGTCATCCGAAGCTGTGACCTGACCAGGACAAGTTCCTAGCACCGCATGACATAGCAGGGAACATGCGAAGCATTGCGAAGCATTGCCAAGGCATCAATGCTGAGACATTGGAAAAGACACGAAGGCATTGAACGCGTCATCCCAACACACGAAGACATTGAAAATCCCAACTCCCAGAATCCAATTGCTCAAGCCTGACAGGTTTGGTTGCCGACGCTGAGGTTCATTGCTTCCTTCATCTGGAATGTCTGCCCTAGAACCACATCAGAGAACTCCGTGGCAATGTCTCCAACAAATGTTCCTGCGCAAAATCATTGCTGCGCAATTCACTGCTGTGAGCCAAGTGATGCAGCCCCCTAGTAAAGAAATGAATGATTGATTTCGCTCATCCCTCACGCTCAACCAGCACATACCACTGTGCACTATTGACAACCACAATGAACTACACATCATGGGACATATTCACCCACAAAGTCACCTTTGTCACCGTGTCTCAGGAGTCCTTTGAGTGAATAGTTCTGACCCAATGCTACCACTGCTCCATAGCCCCCATGCATAGGCTCGTAGAGAAGCCTTCCGGCATTCATCCCTTTCACCACGCTGCTGTTGTTTGGCACCACGTCATACCCAGCACCTCAGTCGGAAAATAACTCGGAGAAAATACAGTCGTTTGATCTTCAGTTTCAGGTGCTTTTATAACTCCATCTGACTCCATCTCTCCATCCAGTCCCTACCCTACATAAATCTTGAAAGTTTGCCTTTCTAAGCCGGTTGCATTGCCTTTGATCCACACAAATTGGTCGCTTCAGAACCACGAAGCATTGCAAAGCGTCAGACATTCGTTGCGCATCTGAGGCGCCTTGAATCATCAAGTCCCCAATGTCGGCACTCCACAAATTCAGGCGACGAATCTGAGTGTTATTGCAGGCCACAGCATAGTCAAATTCTTTGGTGTCCAAAGCCTGGTAGCAAAGACAGCGCCAAAAGAATATTGCAAGCCTTTTGAACTGTCAAAATGCTCCCTTGTTTGCAATAGACAGCGCCAAAAGAGGTTTCTTGATTGGAATATGCAAATATAATCTGATAATAACAATGATGGCACATTGAAGGGGTATAGTTTCCTTGAACAGGAAGAAAAAAACCATCCCCGCATCGCAAAGAAATCCCGCTTCGTCCCACCGTTCCTGGCAGGAGGGAACAGCTGCAAAGCCATTGAGATGTCGGCTGACCATGGACCTGAACAGGGACCCAGTCTCAGAACTGTTGCACTAAATCTGGATCGACTCAATGCGAATGGTCCTGACTTACACCGTTGCACCATGTTGTATCATGTTTTACCTGTCTTGGCATTCAGACCTGTCTAGTCGGTCCACTGCTCGTTGGATAAAGCAATCAAGTAGTTAAAGTTGCACAGAGATGGCGAAGTCAAAAAAAGCTCAAACTTCATGTTTTGGAAACTTCAAGTGCTAAGCTGTGCTAAGCCTCTGCTTCCCTTTGGTTAGTCAAGTGTGCTGTATAGCCATGCGAGGAAAGAAGTTCCTGCAGGACAACACACGAGGGTCGCACACCTGTAGCCGCCCAGCGAGTCGTCTTCAGCCAGAAATATGGGTTGCACATAGCCCAGGTCGACCGTACTGATGCCAAAGACAATCTTACTGTCGCTGCTATGAACCTGAAGCGTCAGGTTCCAGACATTTCAAGGTGCCAAACAATACAGAAAATCCAGATATTTGAAATCTAAACAATGTTTGTATATACATATATGTATGCGTGTATATACATACATGTATGCATATTCATAAATATATATATATATATATTTGTTTACATATATGAATCCAAAATCGAAATCTGAATCTAGACTATCAATATAGTTCGTTTCTGAATCTATCTTCAGAACTCTCATGTCTCGTTGCTTCCAACATCTTCCAGTTCCGGCCTTGGAGAAGTCAACGTTCCGGAGCAAGTACTGCACGTTGCAAGGGCCACCTGCACCACCCAGGCCACAGTGCTGGCCAGCACAAATGGCACCACATCCCAGGGATCCGCCACCAAAGCTGGTGTTGCTGATGCGGAATGTAAACCTTGGAGACACCAGGCACACCAGGCACACCAGGCACACCAGGCACATCAGGCACTACCAGTCCCTACATGGCACCAGCATGGTCCCAACCTGGTCCCAACATGGTCCGGATATGGTCCCAACATGGAGTTGAAATGTTGGGATCGTTGATGGGGCCATGCATGACAATGGAAAAGACTAGTCTTGTGATGAAGAGACTCTTCCAACCAGTCTGAACAAATGGAGGGAAAGTGTAGAAGTCTTGTACATGTAGCTGTACACTGTAAACGAAGAAGGGCATCGAAAATGCCGCGATCTTGTTCCTATCGCTTTTCTCAGAAAGGATCTTGAGGCATTCATACCTCGCAGCATACCCGTGGGCCTTTCAGATCTGTTGTGAAAGAACTGGTAGTACCAGTATTGCGTTGTGGCATGCAAACAAGCTGCGGACCAGCCGGCCCAGCAATCAAGGCAATTTTGATGATGGTGTCATCCTGAGTTCGAAAGCGACAAAGGCTTCAAATGGAAATGCAAAAAGTCCATCAATCCATCATCCAAGTGCTGAGTCTGGCACGTTGGGGTCACTCAGAAAAAGAGAATCTTCTATATGATGCGAAACTCCTTGGATGCACGAGAAATGATGTATCAAAAGGAAGCATCTAAGTGAATTTTCTACCAGCCTGAAAGCGTCCAACACCTATTTTGCCGCAGTTCGTATCAGTTCGTGCTGTGTTAAGTACTTATCACCCTTTGGTGAGAATACCGATTGCTAGTCAACACAGTTTGTCCAAGATCGTCAACGTGCAAAAAGTGCACTTAGTTTTGGGTAGCTTGATCTGCCAGGAATCCATCCGCGAAGTTCTTAGACTCTTTCCAGTAAACACCATGAGCATTGTTCACGCTGACAAACCGCTTGTATGCGATGTCTCCCATTGAATACCTTAGAGGCTGCACTAGACATTCAAGTAAACTGATGTCTTGACACATATCCTTGCTACAACGAAGCAGGGAAAGCTGAAGGCCCTTGCCAATATTTGTTCATAAAGAAAAGAACCATGCTACTGGCCGACAAAGTCATTGTGCCAATCAAATTGGTCCTCGATGACATTTGCGGGGATGAGTCCATTGTCGCGACCATCCTCTGTAAATTCGCCGCAAGAACCCATATCTACCACGAAGCCGTTCCTCAGAAGTCCCATTCCTTTTCTTGGAATCATCTTGAGCGGCAAAAAGCACACCAGTTATCTTAGGATTCAACATGAGCTTCAAACTTTGGCACTTCTGGGCACTTGACTCAACTGCAGGAATTGCTTTCGAACCCAGCAACGCATTTCTTTCCAAATTTCGAGGCCTCTGATTGTCCAAATAGATCCTGCAGAGTTCAGTGATACGCAGTGACACTCAGTGACACTCACTGACACTCACTGACACTCAGTGACTCACTACTCCTGTTGATGGAATTGGAGAATGTTGAAATATGAGTGAATATGTTGAAATATGAGTGAATATGTTGAAACTTGAGGGCCCAGGGGGGGTGGACGAAAGCTAAGCATCAAGCCGCCTTGTGTTCGTCATGAGCAGTAAGAGGGAGGATGTGGAGGAAACTGTGCACATGCAATGGATCGAAGCTAAGAATGCCTAAGTACTAATGTGGTATTTCAGCGTCGCTCAACTGAAATGCAGAACCCACAAGTACAGTGCTGTGTCTCTGCTGGCTGACTGGTTGACGTTGGATCTGCTGATCACGACAAGTCAAATATTTTAACAATAGTGTCAAACGGATGCAACAACGGCGTGGTGAAACCGATGCGAGCAACGCAACATGCTCAGGATGAAAATGCCTCAGATATCCTCAGATAAGTTTTTGTATTGATTGGCCAAATAATTGTATAGCAGCTTTCTGTTCTACAGGAACGGAAGGCCAAAATCCTACCATCAAAGGACCTGGGCAGTTGAGCCCAAGGGGGTGGGGGTCAACGAGTGAAGCTTCACGCACAAGGTCCCGGTCCTGCCCAGACCCCCTAAAGCTTTGCTAAAGCAAAAACAAACTCCAGCTAGCTACCGCTAGCTTTCGTGATATGAGTGAATATGTTGAATATGCATATAGACTTGTATCTGCACTATAATATATATATATATACATACATATACATATATATATATACCTACATATATACATATATATATATATGTATGTATGTATGTATGTATGTATGTATGTATGTATGTATGTATGTATGTATGTATGTATGTATGTATGTATGTATGTATGTATGTATGTATGTATACATGTATACATGTATACATGTATACATGTATACATGTATATATGCAAATGTATATGAATATCTTGTTGAAATGTCTCTCTCCTGTACCTAACTGAATTTCCCCATCAGCCAAGGCCAAGCCCGCGGTCCCAAAGCGGTTATTGTCGTGGCATACATTTCCACGGAAGGTACCGAAGGGCGTGTGCTGCGGACAAACTCGTCCCAAGGCCTTCCCTTGCCCCTGCAAGGCTATAGACCCATGGGTCCAAATGCCTAGGTGACTCCACGAAATGGTGACAGAATAGTGACAGGATGATGACAGAACTGCAATCCGTAGAAAACCTCAACTGAATCATCCTAGGAAGTTTTGAACCCTCTTGTAAGTGTAGGAACTTACATCTGCTGGAGCATGGTGAAACCGGGCACTATGATATCTATGTGCCTATCAGTCGTTCCAAAAGCAGGATGCGACCTTTACAACTCGGATGCGCAGCCAATAACTTCATCAGACAGGCAACAATTCTCAAAGCCAGCCACACGATTCTCGATGACATTATTTGTCATCCCGATCCTTGTTTTTGTCATCAAATCGTTTGCAAGCACTCACTCCAGCGAAAAGAGTTTGAGAAATATACTCCATCTGGATCAACATTAACATCTCTGGAGTCAAGCCACATGTAGATGCCGGCTGCATTGTTCAGCTGTACTTCCCACGGAACCGTGCATTTTGTATGCCAAGAGCAAATAATCACATTGTTACCTCAATGAGCAACTTCAAGTCTGCAACAAGGATGACAGGTCAGAAATTTGCAGAAGGCGAGCAACCAAGAGAGCAACCAAATGCAGCGCCAAGCAGCTCAATGTATTGAACATCTCATTTCCATCTTCTGTGTAAATTCCAGCAGCGCCAACGTTCCACAGAATGTTACTCTCGACCAAAGATCGGTGGGTACCGTGGATGGTGATGCCAATCTGGGCTGACCTTGGCTTGAAACCTTGCTGTGGCTCACAAGACCTTTCTGAAGCGGAGTGTTTCTTCTAAAGAAAGCAAGCAACACAAAGCATCGCCGTGCTAAACACAACTCGAAAGGAGTTCCATCAGACCTGAATCCCTATCAGCGCTACCAAGAAACTCGTAAATGGTGTTGCCCATAAACACGCAATCAGCACATTGTCCAGCATGATGAAAATGGAGGCAATACCTTCCCATGTGGTTTTGTTGCCCACCTCATCCAGGCGTCTCAAATTGGAGACTGTTGCTACTTCCTGCATCTGCGAAATGGAGCCGCACTGTCTCTATAATTGACTACACTGGGACCCAGCAACATGCAATGCAATTGCAGTACACAAAGCTGCCAATCACTTGGGTCACTGCAGAACTCAACTCGAGTGTAGCGCATATCCATCACACCCCCATGGGCGGAAATGGTGTGTAAACCTGTGACACGTGATGTGTTCTGTGCGCTCGGAAAAAAACAGAAAACGGAAAGATGACTTGTCCCTTGCAGCTCGAAACTGCACGACATGCTACTCTTAGATGCATTGCTTCATCGCGAAACGGAAGGTTCAGTGGGTGTTGCAACCCTCTCACAAGGTCCTAAGCTTTGACAAAAACAATTCCAGTCGTCTGACATCTGTCTACTTTGTTCATGAGAAACCGTGCCTTTCCGGCGCGTGAAGAAATCCTCGTGATCCCCAGTGATGACAACAGAGCGATTCAGATTGACCTGAAATTCTCAAGAGCATTCAAAGCATCGCAGAGTGGTGACCCGCGGGTATCACGTTTGTTTCAAGCAGCTCGATGGGTCACAGATCCATGCAGCCGCCACGGGATTAACTGCAAGCAAGGGTCCACCTCTGCAGCCATCTCCAGATGGTAACCCTCTACCTGCGCTTCCCAAGTTCCCACTGCTCCATGGCATTTCCGAAAACCCAAAGTCCTCCACGTCCCTAAACTTCTGTTCTTTTAGAATCTCAAAGTGCAACACAGAAATTTAGCAAATTTCTACAACCACTGTTCCCCCATCACCTAACGCTGCGAAGATCTTGTCAGACCTGCCTCGCGAAGGCCACCCCAGTGTTCATTCTCCAGTGGTCGGTCTAGATGAATCACCTGATACGCAAACAGAATCAAGAATTCTAAGAAGTGAGTCAAGAGATGTCAAAAGGATCCCAGACATCCGTCAAATCAAATGGTATCTTTCCAGCAGTGTCGGTGCGTCCAAATGGCTTTTCCAACGACTTGATGACAGTCAACAAAAGCTTGATAAAGTATGTTGCCTGTTACATTATGTTTAAATCTCATGATATCAAAAAATACACCGGAATAGAGGTCAACTGCGCATTTTTGGCAGCGGTGCCCAGTTGCACTGGCGGCACCTGGCACCCAATAGCACCAGCACCCAATTTCCAGAAGGCAAGTGTGGACAGCAGCACCCGGCGAAGCTCTAAAACAAACTGAGCAACACTCACCAGCACTCAGGCTCCAAAACAAGGCATTTTCATCCACTAGCACCCAAATACACCCAGGCAACGCTTCCTATCCTTGAAGCAAGAAGACAATTACCACCCTTCCTGGGGAAGAAAGGAAATACATTACCACTACAAAAACATAAGCGTACGTAGTACATATGTATGTATTTACTATCATCATCATCATCATCATCATCATCATCATCATCATCATCATCATGTATATAGACATGTGTATATATATAATCGATATATATATATATATTTCACATGTCGCACATTTTGTGCCCCGAAGTTGCTTAGTGTGTGAGCTATGTACAGCTAAATGATTCTATCTCGGTTACAGGAATTAAGGCCAATGCCTGTTACCCGCTCAACCCTTTAGGTTGGTGAGAACCGGTCTTTGAGGGATTCCAATGAATTGCCCCCAAACTCTCAGGCTTCGATTAAGCCAAGAAACCCCCCAAACAGCCCAAGAACAACACAGTCGAGAGACTGACGCACCTTAAACGGTGGTGAAAGGGGCTGGTGGAGGGAGCCCAAAGGCTAGTCACTCCAAGTTTCAATATATCATCGTTGCATGCTACACTCATGCTTCGTTACACAAGCTCAACTTTCTTTAATATTTCACATGTCGCACATTTTGTGCCCCGAAGTTGCTTAGTGTGTGAGCTATGTACAGCTAAATGATTCTATCTCGGTTACAGGAATTAAGGCCAATGCCTGTTACCCGCTCAACCCTTTAGGTTGGTGAGAACCGGTCTTTGAGGGATTCCAATGAATTGCCCCCAAACTCTCACACACTCCCATTAAGTTGGGTTTGCAACAGTGACAAAAAAGAAACACACACTCCAAAGCCAACCTTTTACTGGCGAAGCCGGAGTTTAGCCCCTTTTAGGCGAAATTTGTGGACTTTCTTGGATTGACGGGGAGTCCAAGACAAATCAGCTAGTTGGGCAGTGCCGGAATCCACATAGATCTTAGCAGTTTTACTGCAAGACCAACGCCCCCTAGCAACAGTAAGATCTAAATTGTGATGAGTCAAGAAGTGATGTGTAGCTCCACCTCTACGTAAAGCGTATGGAACATAACTCCCAGGTGAAAACCCGAGGTGACAAATCACAGAATCAAAGGTCTTGCGAAAGTTGTGAGTAGAATCTCTCCAGATAGGTCTAGATTTTCGATGCCTGCGGATCTTGGTGAACAGCCACAGAAGAACTTTGTCAGTGACTAACAACACCTGAGGGTTGCCCGCAGAGGTTTTCGACGTGGGGATGACCAAACTAGCCCTGGAGGAAGTAGAACTCACTAAAAAGTGGTCAGCCGTCACAACCAAAAGTTCACTCGCGCGCAGCATGCAGTTAAAGCCAAGTCCCAAAAGGAACGCCAAGTTCCACATCTGCTGAGTCATGCAGTAGCCAATCATTGCCTCGACAAGCTCCCAGCTAGCTGGGGTTGCTCTTTGTGGAACATGGGATTTGCTCCAGTTACGATAGAACTGGGTAGAAATAGGAAGCTTCCATCTAAGTTGTGGGTGAAAACGCTTCAGGGCAGACAGCAAATGCCCTGAGTAGGTAAGAGGCTCTCCTTCCTGATAGTTTTGATTTATGAATTCTCCAATTAAAGGGTCTAAGTGAGACAACTTGATGTCAGCGATGGTTCTTTTTCGGCAGAAGTGCAGAAATGAGTCGATTGCTCGGTGGTAAGAGCGGATGGTCTTGGGGCTGAGTCCTGCGTAGCACACATGCCTGCTATACTTCGAATTGACGCGAGGCATGGTCCGAGAAATTCCATCTCGAGATGGTCCACAGCGGGACCATGTAGGAGTTCTGCGCGATCAGCAGGGCAGTGCCACGTCTCAGGACTCGATTCAGCCGATGGGATGACGATCTTCCCTTCGCCAATGCCCCTCTTGAGACCATCGAATCAACCACCAAAAACCATCGCTTGTTGAAACGGCTGGAGCTGCGACCACGATGTTTGATAGTGGCCACAACGGCACACAACTCCAGTTCATTGATGTGGCCATCTTGCTTCCACGGCCACGACATCAATGTGTGCCAATCCCAGCGGAGTGCTGGGTATGGCACTTCATGTTTCTCCTCTGACCTTCCAGTCAGGTGAATGTAGGCGCGGAAATCGGTGCCACGGTACGACACATTGCGCCACAAAGCTCGGAGATGAGCTTTCTCTTCACCAGGCCTCATGACCATGTCCAGAGCGGCGAGTTCCACTGACATGGGCTGGTGGACCGTGGGTTGCATCAGTCGCTCTGTGCTCAGCTTCAGCTCGGCGACATACCAGTCCCGGTAGGCCTCTTCTTCAACTGCCTGGAAGATGTTGCGCTTTTTGAGCTGTGAGTGAAGTCCCCGTGCGTAGGCTTTGCACAACTGCCACGGGTACTCCTCTTCCTTGGCCGTGTCGTAGCTCAAGTTTCCATGGTCATCTTCCTCCACTTCATACGGCAGCAGATCATCATGGCCTGGGCACGCCACCGAAATGGCAGCGGCGATCTCCTCAGAATTGTTCCTGAATCGGTACCACTTTTCTCTTTGGCCTCCCCAACAGCAATGGCTGCCAGTGGCGTCTTGGTACCCTTTGTCGAGGAGCTGCTGGGCCAGGGTGAACTCCCACATCCAACTGTTGAACGGATGCTCAGCGCTTCTGTAGATGTCCTTCTCCACCTCCAGCCGGCGCAGTGTCTTCAACGCCATTGAGTTGGACTGCCGAAGTCGGACCTTCATTCCCTGCGACAACCACGGGAACCCCATCAAATGTTGATGGTCACGGACAGGTTGAGGTCCATCGATCACCCTGCCACTCTTCAAGGTGATTGGTCGCCCTCGCGCTCTTGTGAAAAGCTTGCAGCATGGCGCCCAATGCTCGGCCATCAGAAGCCGGTCATTCATCATCTCCTCCAAAGCAGCTTTGCCCTCGGCAGAGAAGAAGTCGTACCCAAAGTTCCAATCAAAGGGTGGTTGGACATCTATTCCACCCACCATTGCAACTGCCTCGGTGAGGCGGCCATGCTTCCCTGCAAACCGCTCCCCAAACCGCGGAAGCTCCCAAGCCCAACGACGGCAGCGCTTCCTTCGACGGGAGATGTCACTGCGGTGCTTCAACAGACATTGCAGAGAGCATAGGCCAACTCCACAGCGTGCTGGGCAGCCAAACCGAAACTCCTCATCCATTGGCCCTTCGCACTCCCAGCACACCTCTCCATCATGAGCCTCCGTGAAGGGTTCTGGGCGAAATTGATTGGCTATCGCCACGCCACCACCAGTGGGCGATGCGTCAGAGCAGAAGATGTCATCGTCCAGGGTGGCCTTCAGGGACGTGCCCATGAGTGGTACCATGGCCATGGTCATAATGACCTCATCCAAAGCTCCTTGGACCGGGCCCAAGGGTCGATTGGCATCCAAAGTGAGGCGCAGCTGCCCAAAGATCTCCTGGAAGATGCTCAGCAATGGCCGTCTGAAGCACATGCCGAACACTGCTTTTCCGATGAAATGGCGTATATCAAACTCCCGCCATTCCTCAACTCCAAGCAGGCATGCCCCAAGTCCCAGGAGGTTCACCTGCTTGTCACCGGCCAGCTTGTACCATCCAGAGTCACCTTGAAGTTCTCCTCCCTGGAGAGTGCCCCTCAAAGCGCCAACAACTCTTTTGCCAAGGTTCAACGAAAGGCCCTTCTCTTGGCACATGGCGCAGAATGCAGCATGCCTCTTCGAGGGGACTCCCTGGATGATCTCGGCACACCACCGGTCCATCTTCCTGAGCTCATCATATGAATCCAAGTAGATCACGGTCAGGTCCTCCGAGTCAGGCAGGCTACGGACCTTCGTGACCTCAGACTCCTCCGGAATGCCGCTCTCCCTGAACAGCAGATTGGACCACCGATACCGCGTTGATCCAACCCATAGGAACCACTGCCATGGCTGGATACACCTGCTTGCCAGGTGGGCCACCCATCAACTTGGCATCTACTGTTTTGCCAAAGCACATGTAGGGCCACCAGGCTTCGGGCAGCGTGAACAGGTTGTAGCAACTCGTGAAGTCCTCCGAGTCCACCACCCACGCTTCATCTTCCTCCTGCTCAAGCAGGGTGAGTTGTCCCAAGTATGGGAGATACTTGTCGCCACCTAGGATGTGCTGCTGGTAGGCATTGGTGGGTATGAAATTGGAGATGAACCGCTGGAGCGTCTTGGTGGTTCCTCCAATCACCTTCTGCTTCTTCACCGCAGCCGCTCCATTCAAGACGCGATTGCCCTCCATGTCTTTGAACACATCCTCCGCATCGACGGGTACCATCAATCCTCTGGCAAAGGCTGCAGACACAATGGCATTCCACTCAGGTTGGGTGGCTCGGACTCGACTCCTTGGTGGCTTCAAGGGCCACTCATTGAGTGGAAGCAGGCAGGCCTTTGGGTCCAAAAACTTCTCCTTCAGCAAGGGGGGAAGGTAATTGACCACAGGCTGGACCGCTGCTTCACCTATCTGGGGCCATACCGGAATCACTTGATCCGCACGAAGATCCTCGAGGGCCATGATAGGTTCACCACCGTAGTCAAACTTGGCCTCAATCAGCCACCCACGCCCTGTAGCGAAGTCAGGGCAAAGCTTGTCAACCTCAATCAGATCTCGAAGCCTCTCCTCTAACACTCCAACAGACTGCCTCTGCGCCTTGCTCAAAGGTCCCGGCGCAGGTGGTCGGAAGGCGGTCGCTTCCTTGCCTCCCAAGTAGAGGTAGTTCAACACTGTGAACATCAGCTTCAAGGCGTTTCCCAAATCAGGCTCCTTCACATACATCTCATCAAAGGCTCGCACATCGATGGGAAGGAGGTCATCGCCTCGAGGTTTAGGGTGCGATACCCTGGGGGGCACATGGCTCTCTGTAGCCTGACGGGCGAGCTTTCCAAGGGGCGATGTAAGTTCACCCAGCATCAACCATAGTTGGGACATCAGGTCAACCGGAGGCCTTTCTCGGGAGAGAAGTCCTTGCCACTTGTTTCGCCATGACGATCGAAGCCTCTTTCTAGCAGCATTTTGCAGCCGCTCTTCAAGCTCCTCAGCATCTACGCCGCTGGATCTGGCTTGTCCTTCTCCTTCTGCTTGCCCTTGCTGGTGTTCTTGTCCTTTCCCTTCGGACCTTTGCCTCTTCCTTTCGGCTCTCCCTTCTGGTAGGGGTGACGTCCCTGGCCGTAGCTGCGAACCTTCTGATCCAGCAAATACTCCTTCGCCAGGAACACTTCCTCCGCTCTCTCGAGCAGAGTGCTGCCCTCCGGCGCCACTAGTTCCAAGAACTGGGCTGACGCCCAGTGGTTTTCCACTGTCGACCGCTCCAACGCCTTGATGCGCTGTGCTGTCACATCGGCGGCTCTTCCGGGCATCTTCTGCGCGAGGGCGTCGAGGATCAGGCACAACGTCTTTATTTCGCGGCTTGTTCGCACTCCTAGGCGCTGGCCCAGGGTCGGTACCATGATGGTCTGGTAGTAGAGGGTTGCTGCTGGAGGCAACTTTTGCATGGCCACTAGGTTCGCCCCCACCGAGCCCAAAGATGACTCCCGGCCCATCTTTCTTAACAGCCTTGCTGCTAGGCGTCCGGGGTGTCGTTGCGCGTACTCCAGGAGTTTCATCTGTGTCATCTTCGTCTGCTGGGTGGGGGCCTCGCGAAAAACTGACCCTTCGCTGCCATCAGAGTCACCATCATCCTTGAAGGCCTCCATCTCGCCTCCAGCAAAGGGTCCTCTGTCCCTCGTCTCACCCTTGCGGGTGGTAACTCGGTCGTCACCTCTCTCGGCCTGACCGAACAGATCGTCCTCCTCTTCATCACTGGAACTCGAAGAGGATGAACTCTCATGCTTTCTCTTCTTCTTCTTCTTCTTCTTCTTAACATCCTTCTTGGTGTCCTTGGCGGACCCAGCATGCGGGCCTTTATCCTTGGCATCCTTCTTCGTCTTGGATTTCACCTTCTTGCTAGAAGGGTCAGCTTGTCCTTCTTTGGCCTTCTTCCTTCCCTTGGCGGTCTTCTTCTTCTTTGACCCAGAGCCACCACCAGACTTCTTAGCCGCTTTCCTTGCTTTCTCTTCTTCCTCCGCGGCCTTCAACGCCTTGCGCAAGTTGGCGATTTTCTCTCCAACCTTCTCCTCTGATGAGCCCGTTTCAGAGCTATCTTCCTCAGACCTCTCTCCGATCGCTGCCAACCAAGGCAGGTCGCCATCACCAGCCTTGGCCTTCGCTTCCATCTTCAGCATTTCGTCGAAGATTGGCTGGGTATCAGCTTTGCAACTCCTGCTGAACGCCCCTCCTGGGGTCTTGGCATGGATGTCCTCGGGCGTGAGCATCCTGAACTTCTCACAGTGGATCAACGTGCAGGCCTTGTGCTTGACGCCACAGGTGTGGGACTGGCCCTCACAGAAATGATAGTGGCCTCTTCTACTCAGGCCCTTGCCTGGTCCCTCGGTAGCCCACCAGCGATAATGGGCATCTGAAGCGCAAACATAGCGGCAGATGACAATGTGTCCTTCCGAAGTGGTCTCCACCTGCTCGATCACCACGACCAGCACCGTGCCTTGTGTGTGGCCAGCATCGTCACGAACGGCCACCTCCAAGACTTGATCGGGCCTGAAGCGGTGGGAGAACCACTTCTCCCTGTCAATGCTTCCTCCCAGCCAGGTCATGTTGAGACCTGGTGGGGTCGAAGTTGCCTTTTGAGCCCAAAGGCTAGTCGCTCCAAGTTTCAATATATCATCGTTGCATGCTACACTCATGCTTCGTTACACAAGCTCAACTTTCTTTAATATACATACTGCAATACTCTAGGTATTGCTGCTTCGACACATCTGGAGGTGTTACGTTGAGGTCATCTCTGCCATACGCTTGGATCTCATAGAGCAAGACCCCAGCCTCAGAGGCAGATCTCAGAAGAGAAAAGTGCAGTGCTTGCTCTGCTCTCTGGTGCTGGTGCTCTCTGGTGATGCTGTAACTTCTCAGAGCTTCTGACCCAGTGAGGAGTTGCCCGGTTGTTTTTCCTCGGATGAGCAGTGCCAACCCAGCTTTAAACAACCCAATCAGATTCCAATCACTGAGCGTCACATCATCTCATCCAATCACTGCATGACTGCGAGCTCAGGACTTGACAAAGCATCAAAGTCTGCAGATACTCGGAGCCGGGTTCCCTTGAGACCGTCGAGGTGAACGACCTGGTGAAGCAAGTGCCAGTGGCCAGTGGCGTGGCCACCGCCCATTGGCTTCCATGGCTTCCATGACGCCAGCCTGGGCCTCGTTCTTTCCAAAGCTCTCGATGTCAGAGGATGTGACTTTCGCAAGAACAGACTGACAACTTTCATGACAAACTTCCACCTCCACAAACAGCAACTTGCAAAGTTTCAAACTGCCAATCTGTCACTCGAAACTTGAAACCTAAATTCTGAGTTGTTCAAAGCAGTCAAAGAATCTTGCTGCATGTCATTTCATCTTGCAGGGAGCCTTGGTCATGGGTGAATAGTAGTCACGATTCCAGAAGAGCTTCACATGCGATACCTCGCTCTCCATAGCTAGTTGCACCTCCAGCCAGTGCTCCTGGCCATAACCTGCGCACACTCACCAATTTGACCAATCACATCCAATCACCGATAAAGGGGACAAAACGAAGCAGATGGCATTCCGCGCAAAAGCCATGATAGAAAAATCTTCAATGATGAATCGTTGAGATTGTGCTACTTGTGCCACTTTCTCTCCTTGAACATACTTTAACAAGGCAGCTCCTTCCAATCATGAAGACCTCCAGCACTCACCCAAACAAACTTACCGTTCCAACCACAGATCTGTTGTAAAAGGGCAGGGTCAAGGGAAAGTTCAATGCGGCTATGGCCTGTGCAATATGGAGCGCACCAACTCGACCATTCTGTGTGAAGAAGCCTCAGTATCTCCCAAAAGTTCGCCCATGTCTTTGGTCACCACATTTGGCAGGTCACAACCCAACACTCAGGAAATGGCTTCCGGGAATGCTGCAGATTCATCCGTTCAAATCCAATGCTGTGATGCTGACCGGGGTCGGTTCTCATACCTATCTGGAGGTTTTTTGAGAGCCTGAGAACAATGATCCGGTTCAGTTCCCATAGTCGAGTCAAAAGCAGTTGTAAATCAAGCAACTACAATATCGCACTATGCTTATATGATATTTATATGCTAAATAGATATAGACTTGCTGAGAGTACACCTTTCGACCTCACAATTACATCCCACCAACACTTGGACACTTGATGACACTTGGTAGCTTATCAAATACACACAAGCTACAGCTATCACAAGCTCGTCTCCAGCTGCCAAGGAGTGCGTCCAGAGGACCCATCGATGGTATTGGAGGCTGGCTCTCTGTCAAGACCTGAGAGCCGGCTTCTCGTTGCACCCCGCGAAGAGTGACGGAATACTGTCAGTGCACCAGGCACTGCCACCAGTCACTTTGTTTTAGATATGCCACGTTTTTATGAGAATTTATTCTAAGATGCCTTTGATAAGATGCTCAGTTTACAGTTGTGATTTCTACAAGTTGTTCGTGTCATACTTTGGTGCCACAGCATTCTCAGCTGCCTACCATCCCAATGTTTATAGCTCATGGTTTGTGATGGCTGCCAGTCTGACACTGCCAGGATGACACTTCCTTCAAACTGTACGAAGTGCCTAGATGTGCTCTTCTGCTTAGTCTGATGTCTTTGACAGTCTTGAAGTGCCGTGAAAACATCAAGCAGATCCAAGCAGATCCAAGCAGCCTCCAGTGGCGTTGTGCAGGCCCAAGCGCCATACTTTGGCAGGTCCTGAACCAAACTTCAGTGAGACGAGAAAAACGCAGGTAGGCAAGATGAAGCAGGATGAAGCAAGTTGAGGCAAACGAGTTCAGGAGCATATTGCAAAAAGAAATCACTGACGGTCCCTCACCTGGGATTGAGCCTTTGTACGGTTCTGTTGGAAAAGTATGAGAAAGAGAAAAAATAAGGACAGTGACGATGATAATAATGAGGATGACGACATTATTGCCATGCAAACAGACAGAAGATGACGACAATGTGATGATGATGATGATGATGATGATGATGATGATGATGATGATGATGATGATGATGATGACAATGACGATGACGATGACGATGACGATGACGAGGACGAGGACGAGGACGAGGACGAGGACGAGGACGATGACGATGACGAGGACGAGGACGAGGACGAGGACGAGGACGAGGACGAGGACGATGACGATGACGATGACGATGACGATGACGATGATGATGATGATGATGATGATGATGATGATGATGAGGAGGAGGAGAAGGAAGAGGCACAAGGATGATCTTGATCAGGAGCCTGCAGATGATAAAATGAATGCGACGAAATACTTCGCCAAAACTCGAAGACTATCTCAAGGGGAAGGACGACCATTTCACTCAACTTGTTCAAGTGGGGGCAACGGGAACCCCTTGATACTGTAGACACTGTGGCTCAAAAATAAAGCAAGCGCGCAACTGTGCCCCTCAAAAGCAAACAAACACTAAAGCACCCAGAATTCAAGTAGCTGACGTTTCCTTTCGCGACAACCTCGTACAATAATCAACCAAAGGGAATATCTGACAGTGCTTAAGTGCTAGAAGCACCTATGC
This sequence comes from Symbiodinium kawagutii, assembly GCA_009767595.1. NCBI lineage: Eukaryota > Dinophyceae > Suessiales > Symbiodiniaceae > Symbiodinium > Symbiodinium kawagutii. Next base: position 49,533 of record VSDK01007757.1, on the reverse strand, counting down.
CAAGGCACCTATGTCTGCAATACGGTGCTCAGGCGAAACACCGCGTGAGGTAGTTGCCACCCTGAGAGGTACAGCTTGAAACAGCAGAAAAAACATTTTTTGCCTTGTCGAAAAATTACATGTTTGTCAAGAATTAAGTGATGTTCTGTCTTGAAGGTGCTAGAATCTAATGCAATCTCATGCACTTGGGGTGCAAATCAAAACATTCTACGTGCTTTCATGTCTGTGATGTCTGCCTCTTTGTGAGATGCTCTTCAACAGAGACCCTACCACTGAGGATCCGCGGACAACACTCTTGCATCCAGACAAGCTCGGACAAAACGCTTTAACATGTTTGATGTGCTTTCAGCAAGTACATAGCAAGCTCCCAAGTTCTGAATCCAAATAGGTCATATATTCATATTTTGATGAAAGTTATGCTGTCAGGTTCAAGTCTTTCTCCACCGACAAGCAGCCCTACATGATCTCCAACTCGCCAACCCATTGTTGATGGGTCGTGCTTCAGGAATAGTTGCGTGTCACCTGTAACAAAAGACGGATTCGTTTGGCGCAAGTTGCAACGCCAACAAGTCTCCCTTGCGCTGTAGGAGTGGTTTCAACCACAAACAATTCAACAAACATAGTTTAAGCATGTTTAAGCCATCATTGCTCAAAAGGTGACATCAGGCCTCGTGTTTCAACATGCTCCAATGCCACGCAACATCCACAGTGGAGGGATGGATGTGACGCTACCGATTTCATCCCTCAAGGCCCTTGCCTCTTTCAGCTGTCCGTGCCAGAAGGGTCCAGGTCCGCAACATCTTTCGGCCGTGTATTTCTACTCGAGCCTCACGCTGTTTGGAAACAACGAATTGAACCCATTTGAACCCTGCACCGTCCTCCCACTGAATCCCCATTAACCGTCTGAAGGTAAGCCACAAGTATTCTCAATCTTAAATTGCAAACCAAAAAACCAAACACTTCAATAGCGACATGAATTTCTCTGTCTGTTTTCATTTTGAGGTCTTTCACCATGCAAGGTACAGTCAACCACATCATGAATGTCCAAATACGACCAGCAGTTTGCATTGACACTCATTTGTGCCCGGCCTCACCGTCACTTGCAAGGAATCTGTCTCCAAACGTGTCATGTGTTTCCATCCCTTTCCTGAGACGAAGCTTGCTTGCTTTCTGCAAATGTCATCCGACACTGGGTTGGATCTTCAACTGATGATTTCTTGGGTTCTGACAAAACCCAGAAAAGGATCTAGTCATGAGTATGGATATGATTGACTTTCAAAAAATATTCTCGCAACAGCGAACTTTACTTTTGGCGCTATCTACAGCGAGAAATTAGAATTTCCCCGGGTCATGCAAGATCTCCAGGCAAGAGCATTTCAGCCTACAACTTGATGTGCAACGGACGCACGTTTGCTAGTTCCATGTTGAGGTGCTTGATGTAGATCCTGGCGGACAACCTCAGATCATACCACCCCTGATGGCAATCTGGTTACGGTGCATAGCAAGTTGTTGGAGCTTCTCAATTCCACCACAAACTGTTTCCTCCAGGGGACTCCATGGGATTTGTCCTTGAGCCGACCTGGAAATAGCCACCTTCACCCACCAAAATGTAACAGGCACGGAGCTCAAGTCCATCCTGCACAGAAACAAATCAAGTTGTCTCGTTGTCTCGGCAAGTTGATCTTCGCCGCTGTGTTAGCACAGGCAACTACTTCTGTTCTCACAGGGCTTTGCAACTGCTAGGTGCTTCGAGCGTAGGGAAATGCTTTGACTGCCAATCAATATTGAATTGTTCTACAAGAATCTACAAAACACCAATGGGATCGAAAGACTCAATGGGAACACTGCAAGCCATGCTCCTTCTCTGTGTCCCACTTTACGGTGCCGAAGATGGTCAGAGTCCTGAGAATGTCAGGCAGTTCGGCTCGCTCCTGTTCGCACCCGAGCAATGACAAACAGCCAAAAAAAATCTACACATCTAAAGAGACTGATGACACTCAACGTGTTGAAACATATTGAGACATTGAGACTTCACAGATCTTCTTACAGATTTCCTTACAGATTTTCTCACAGAAGATCTTAATGTGGTCTTCTTACAGATTTTCTCAGCTCCAAGGGTCTGGACATCCACAGACTGATCCAGGATCCAGGTGTGCCCTGCAGGCACATGGCAGTGACCATCTGGGCATCTGCTCGTCAGCGAGACGCTGCTGAAGTCTTCCTAAGGCGAAGCTGGCCACACACCACCGATGGCATGCTCAGATGCTCAGTGTCTTCAAGCCACGGGAGGAAAGCACGACCAAGTCGTTGCTTGGTCACTGTGTTGTCATGTGTCTGTGTGAAAGAACCTTCAGCGACCAAGCCGGGTTGACACACAGTCACAAAGTGTCAAGCGTCTCATTCATCCAAGGCACGGGTAGACTCGATGCAAGACCTGCTGGCCGGGCAGAGCGTTTCCCACTGATGAGACATCACACAGAAGCCCCAAGATTCAATGCCTTCAGACTGACCCACATACATTGGAAAAGATAGGTCTGTTGCGTAGATTGCATTGGTTTTATGGTAAACTCCTTTAGTCAGTGCTCCTTGATTGGGCGGGTATGAACGCCTCGCTACAGCACAACGGTTTCAGCTACACCGCTTCTACCAGCTATGCGTTTGGCATCCACACCTGCGAAGAAGGCCAGCCACCAAACCATAGCAAAACTGATTTGCAATAAATCGTAAATTCATATGTCATTTTGATGTTGTGTCATTTAGAAAATCAATGTATTGTACTATTTCATTGTTGTCTGACGGTTTCCGGGTAAATATGTCAGCAGCCCTTGCACAGTCAGCAAGATTATGTTCTCATGTCACAACGTGCTGTGCTCTCAGAAGCTATCTCTCTCTTGAAAGTTAAGCATCTACAAATTACAAATCATTGCACTACGGACCAAGGGATTCGGATCCAATGGATTCAGTGTCTCAATCCTTAGACTTCTCGGACTGCCCCCGCAGCCATGTGGTCCCATGTGACATGTTTCAGCGACACGTCTTCTGCGCGTAGCCTGGAGCCCCGAGACGCAGCTCTGAAGCTTTGGTTCAAAGGGTCCCTGTCCCGTGCTGTCCCGTCCTGGATCAACATGATCAACTCTCAGGTCGAATTTTGATCGCTGAACCACAGAGGTGGCACCGCTGTGGCAGAAGGTGGCACACGCGCACCATCCACTTTGACAGGTGCGAACGCCAGAGTCATTAACGAAATTGGACGCCAAACGGGCGTGCCAATGCCATCACATGGGTGTTTCTCAAAATAGTGGGACCCCTAAATCATCCTAATATCAGTCAATCGCAGAAATAAACTAATCATTTTGGGGGTCCCTATTTTAAGAAACCCCCACGGCAACTATAGAAAACAATATAAAACAATACAGTCCAAGCTGTTTACTGATGTTTCTAGCGGCTAGCGGAAGATCTGCCGCATAAAATCCAGGAAACGCTTGGCCTCGGCCAGTTGACAAAGCCAAATGGATGTGTTTGGACTCACAGAATCTGTTTTCTAAGCATTCTCAACCAGTGTATGGCCATTCTAGAGCTATCAATAACTTTCATTAACATTCATGAACTAGTAACTAGTCTAGTCTATATTGACATATTTTGCTTGAATCAATTTGGCCTTTGAGGCTGTTCTCTAACTGAGGCTGCGAACATAGCTTGACGGGGGCATGGAGGACACTGCCGTGGACAGGTCTGATACGTTTGACCCTCTCCTGTCTACTTGAAACACTGCTGCATCATGCTGCATCTTCTCCAACAAGAAACAAATATTGCAATGACATATGTGAATAAACCCATTGCAATGACATGTTCTCCTGAAGCTTTTCTTCAGCGAGTACTTCCAAGACTTCACGTAGGACTCCATCGCCTTTGTGTTCGTGTACTCCTGCGGGTCAGAACCGAACAGAAGGAGTTCGACACACGCCATCACCCAACTCGAGGTCGAGCAAACTCCAAGCATTTGCTATTCGGTGTTTTTGGCACTGTCTTCGCTTGCTGGGTGCCTCACAGCAAGGTGATTAGAACCGCCCTACCATGTTGCTCGGTGCACTGGCTAAGATAGGGTGCCAAAACTGCAAAGCCGTTTGAGTATATAGTTGTTGAGGTGGTCCCAAAATCGATCCACTGTTTGCTGGAAGTCTGGTGTATATCCTCAAACAAACAATTGGAAGGAATCACGAAGTGCGTAGAGCGCGCAGCTCCTGCAAAATGTCGATGATGCCCATGTAAAGAACTTCCCCACCGTCCCTTCCATCAGCCTGCCAGGCAGGTACTGAGATACGGAAAGAATTTGATAGACCTTAACAGACTCCATGTCTGTCCATATCAAACACTGAGACTCTGGCAGAAAGAGTGCGAATGCCAGCACCCGCAGTCTGCAAAGATGATTGAAGTGGTTGCGAATGGTCACAACATTTCTTTGACCACACATTCATGTAGCATTTATGTGTCTTTACATGTGTTTCCATGATTTCAATATTGCATGTACTTGTTCTTGTTGGCTATTCATTCATGCACTGTATGGTTGCTCCGACCTGATCAATAGAACCCATGGTTACATGTAATCCTCGCGGGGGCGGCCAAAACTTAGATAAACCTAGCTTAGGATCCCCAGTTTAGCCAATAGCAGTGCTATGAGACGGTGGGGCCTGGTGGGGCCGTATGGAGAGTCACCAGGACAGTGAGGACCCCCCATGCAACATGTCATCCAAAGGACAGATTGAAGCTATGACCTGCGTCGATGTCACACCCAACCTGGCCGCTGCAGAAGTGCCGAGGGTTTTGACGATGCAACAAGGTGTGTCACCGTTGTGACTGAGATTTGTCCTTGGGATCGCTGAAATTGGTGCTGCTCCGCAAAAGACTGGTCAATCAAACTGCAATGAACACGGTTGGGTGTGGCCGCAGTCTTTGCTTGGGACTCTATTTGAATTACGGTCAACCGATCTGTATAAATGTAGGCATGCGGACACTGTCACAGCTTGACAGTTCGCAACAGCCAGCCAGTCAAAGTTGCAGTTCGTTACCAAATACTTTGGTCTAAGTGTGTGCAAAAAAATGAAAACCGTTGCAAGAATTACGAAGAAATCAAGGACAAATAAGGAAAAACGTGTGCAAAAATAAAGGAAAAATAAGGAAAGCAATGGAAAAAATGCCATGGGTCAAGTGGGTCTTAAGCCATGTCGGTGTGACAGAAGGGAGTAGTCAATTCGCCCATGCTGCTCCAGGAACTCAACATCCTGAAATCTTCGAGGAGATTGAACAGTTCTGCCCCAGAGTTTTTGCTTCAAAATTTCAAGTCAAAAAATAAAGTTGTTCACCAAAAAATGTTGATTTCAAGTGAGTACTTCAATGAAATCAACTGCAACTGGCACTCATGGACCTCTCGCAATACAGTGGTCACTAGATCTGTAAGGATCTCTGTGTAGAGAGTTCCACATGGTGACACTGACTCCCTCAGCTTCTTCAATGAAGCGTTGCCTTCTGCAGCTGTACCAACAGCTCTGGCGATGCCAAGCGCAAACGTTTTCGATCGAGAAAGTTTCTGTCCTGGACACTCTGGACCCTTGAAGCTGAACCTCATACAAATGCATGGAGCTACACCAAGGAAGAAAACATCTGAAGACGACACTTCTCAACAAACAAAGGTGTTTGGGGGCAGGTTCTTTCCCTTGATCGCAGAACCGTGCAACGCGTTCAGTTCTTCTGGAACTTACCAACTACCTATATCTCCTTCCTAGTGCTGCGCTGCATTTTCTTAAGCCTACTAGCACCGATTGATTTGGCACGAACCAAGCAAAAAGTCACATCCACTGATCAATTGTGTGTGTAAAAGGTTTGCCCGCTTCGATGCTTGATGATGCTTGATGATGCTTGATGATGCTTGATGATGCTTGATGATGCTTGATGATGCTTGATGATGCTTGATGATACTTGATGATGCTTGATGATGCTTTATGATGCTTGATGATGCTTGATGATGCTTGATGATGCTTGATGATGCTTGTAAGGTTTTCTGCTTGTAATGATGCTTGTAAGGTTTTCTGAAGCTCTTTCTTTGTCCTTGTGTGAAGATCCTTGTCACATCTTGTTTCTCGACATTCCACACCGAGACCACGTGAAGGTCCTTCAGCACCTCTACACCATTTGCTTGCTGCTCTGCTGTGACGTAGCGGTGAGAGCCCAGCACACCCTGTGCACACATGGAGTGCCGACATCTCACTACAAAATGCACTTGTCCAGCGGGACTTCTACTGGCCTTCAGGTCGTACTTTGCCTGAAACTTCAGTCCTGCAGCGAAGTAAAAAAAACAGAAAAGTCAGTAAGAAAAATACGAGAAATCGATGGGTCAAAAAGCCCGGAAATGAGAAATCTGCCCCGAAGCCTTCAGGAAAGAGATTCTCAAAAACCACCAAGTAGGCTGGCATTCGCTCCTGGGGCACGGCTTGAGACATGTCAACAGAACCTGGGGGAAATTCTGAAGGATTACACTTTGAACCGATCCAAGCATCACATGCCATTATATGCCATTGATTTTTCAACCACCGTAATCTTTAATCGCTTCCCCTCACAGCTTGGGATCCCAAATCAAAGTTTCCAAAGCTGCTGTGGGCTTCGCCTTTGGAAATTGAAGGCTATAGAGGCCCATGAAGCGCGGCCTTGTCTCGGTGCTGTGAGACTCAGGCTAAGGCAGACAAGAAACATCTAACACTTGGCATCCCACAAGAAGGAAGACGGGCAACCTTCAAACACGACAAATTCGAAGCAATCTGAAGCAATCTGAAGCAATCTGTTGCTCTGGTGTCCAATTTGGCCGGGTGGCTGCAACCAATGCGCTATGATCGTTTTGCTGTTTTTGGCGGGGATCAGCGCAGCTCTTTTTGTCTCGCACAAACACGACACTCGAAAGATTCTGCGGTGTCCTGCGTGGCTGCATCCAACACACTTCTCTGCAAAAGTAATCGTTTTGCCAACCTCGCTGTCTCAAGCAGGAGAGCCGTCTCAAGTCACTCCAACTTCTTGATGATGCGCTGTGTCACACTCGTAGCCGACCATTTTCAAGTCTCCATTGGGCCATTCCAACCGTTCAAAGCTTGCTTGGAACATTTGCCCGCATCGGAAGGAGAGATTCATGGAAGGCCGCAGACACCTTACATCTGGGATCTCATGTGTTTTGCTCACAATGAAAAATCCGAAATTTGCACAGTGACACCGTCATATCACAAGCCATCGTGTCTGCAACTTCAATCGATGTTGATGATGATGATGATGATGATGATGATGATGATGATGATGATGATGATGATGACCAGGCTCGGCCTCCTCGTTGTTCATGGGATTAACTTTGGCTTGGGCAGACTCCCATAATGCTTCATACCTGACCGGAATCAAAAGCAATCAGGATTCGCCAACCTGTTCCAGTCAAGAAAGCCAGGTGTTTCGACTGAAAAAAAAACAAAAGAGGGACATTGCCTCCATCTCCCAAAACCACAGAACGAGAACAATGCGATTTCATGTTGTACACCAACCAAATGCATCATAAACATAGACATCTGCAATGATTTCAATCAAATACATTTCAATAAATAAAATAACATATGAATATGCAGGATTCTATATAAGTAAGTATATTGTATAAATGATAGATCCATAAGCAGCCGTCAATACGACTCGTGATCCAAATGCCAAAACACAGGGCAGCAACAATAGAATAAGTTCAAGTAATACTTGCTGTAGCAGTACTGGCAGTACTAGTGCAGGTAGTTGAAGCCAAAGTTGAAGTTGAACTAGTCGAAACGTTCGGCGTTAGTCAGCCATCGTTGTCGTGGCATAGTAGAAGCCATTCTTGCTGTAGCTAGCACCTTTAAGGTAGAAAAGTAGCAAATAGTGTCAAATAGCATGTGAAAAGGGGCAAGAAGGGGCAGGAAGGAAACAAGGGAAAGGAAAGCGAAGGGAAAGGAAGGGAAGGAAAGCAGGTGATCAGTAGCAGGTGGCTCGTAGCAGTGGTTAGTGATCAGCGGTGAGTGGAGGGCAGTGGTCGGCAGTGGACAGCTGCGGGGGGTCAGTGGTACGTTATGAATAGTATGTAGTGTGTGGATGTGTGTAGTTAGTATGTAGGAGTAAGTAGCATGGAATGTAGTGTTTAGGGAGCAATAAGCAGTAGAGAGAAGGCAGTAGTCATCTGAGTTTGGTGGTAGCAAAAGCAGTAGCACTAGCAATAGCCACAGCAGCAGTACTACCAGTACTAGTACTAGTACTAGTACTGGTGTAGTGTCAGTATTTCTACTAGTATCAGTCAGTATTAGTAGTAGTATCAGTATAGCCCACCAGGATGTTTTGAAAAGGGTGTCTTAGTTTCTAGGAGGCTTACTGAAATTCTGAACAAATTGGATACAACCAATCAGGATGACTTGCTTCACCACGACATGAGAATGGCGAGTTGCACACGTCCATCTCGACGTCCCAGGGCCGAGTTGAGGCAATGGTCACTGTGACCCCAGGCATCCACCAATGGCACAGCATCGGCGCGCAAGACCTTGTACATCGAGAACACGGAAATCATCATGGCATGCTGTGTGGCATGGTATTCTCATCTTCTCATTTCACAAAGACCCAAGTAACTTGGCGTTGACATTGGCACCTGCACAAGGTACATATTTGCAGTCCTGGCTCCCCTGGCTCCCAAAACTTCCATTGGAGATGTCCAAGCGGCTGGCAACAAATCATATACCGCTTCTCTCAGGAGCCCAGCCTGCGAGACCAGATTCGATGTATCAAGGGAGCCAGAAGCTTCAAGGTGACCCAAGGTGACCCAAGGTGACCCAAGGTGGTAAGGCGTTGCAGAACTGGAAGCCGCGCGCCTGCTGCGCGGTCAGGAAGCCACTCTCCAGAAAGTCACTGAGGTTTTCTCGCATCCACCACCTGCTCCAGCGCTAGCAGTGCGGTCAAGAGAACATGAGTTACCTTGGAACGGTATCAAAATGTGTCAAAATGCTATCCTGGCAGATCTTATCTAACAGAACCTATCCAAGATTGTCCGAGGTGCAAGGCAAACAGATGGCAGCAGTTTTCCAAGACCTCGGACGAGCAGCAGTTTTGCGAAACCGGTTTTGTCGCAAAATCACTATAAGTCCCTTGAGTCCAACATAATGACTCGCGTGAATCCATGTGTCTCTCAGATTCTCTTAACACCAAACAACATTGTCCCAAACGGTCACAGTCCAACCCTTCTCCCAACTGCTTGGCTAGCCGCTGCTGCAAGCGGTGACTGCCCAAGCTGCAGAATGGTGCTCCAAAAGCTACGAACAAGGACCTCTGATTGAGCAGAGAAGTTGGCCGTCACAGCTATGCATACAAGACGCCACATATTGCTATACAAGAACCCATTGCAAAAAACGACATTCGAGAACCCTGGCACAAAATCACGCAATTCGAAATCCGCTGATCTTGGTTCGTGGATTCAGGACTACGTTGTTTGAAGGTCCGTGAATTTTGAGGCAAGACACACGCGTTGAGCAGCTCAATAGCTGCAGCTTATAGAAATCATGAGATTGAGTTGATGAGTTGAACTCAAAGTCTTTGAGAGTTGTACCCAATCAAAGGCAGCAAAACAAAACCTTGAAAACCAAAAACCCAATCTCCACTGTTTTATCTCCTGTTTATACCTTTTTTTTGTACTCTTTTATATCCTTTTTATCTCTCTATCTATCATCTCTTAAAAACGGAAAAAGACTGTAGAGGATTAAGTATAGATGGGAAAATCCACGGAGAGAAAACCCAATTAATAAATCCATGGATCCAGAAAGCGGAGAACCCAGTGGGTGCATCCAGGCTACGTAGAAGCAATGTGCCTCCGACACACGGATCACATCTGGGCAACAGCTGTTCCAGGCATCCATTTGGGCAAGTCCGGCCGCCTCCAACCGATGGGAACAACAAAAGCATGCAAGGTCCACCCATCAAACAATGAGGCATCAAACAAACAAACACCCATCAAAATTCAATTCAGAAACATATGAGGCATCAATGGAGCATCAGTCTGCCTGTGAGTGTTGCAGGCGCTCTTCCAGTTGAGAAAGAAGCCAAGCCGCTCTCTGACAGTAGGCTGCCTCATAGAAACCGAAGGCATTGAACTGATACGCCATGAATTCAGACGCTTCACATGACCTTTCCTCTCACTTAGACTGCTCGGCAATCTGCTTCGAAGTACATCGAAATTAGATACATCCATGCTCGGTGCCAAAAGTCGCATGGCATGATTTCCGCATGACTCAAATAGGCCAGCTCATTGACAAGAAGTCCAAGTTGAATGAAATTGAAATTGATATGTTTTGTTTGCCCCTTTTTTCTACTACGACGATGCTTGGTGCGAAGCGTGTTTCTCAAGCAACAATTTAACATCAACATCAATCATCGAACTAAAACATCACCAAGCTTCGCACTGCAGCTCCATTGACAGGAAATGCTTGGAGGTCTGTGCTTCACATCGAGCGGATCTTATGTTTGGGAAGTGCAAGTAAGCCGAGTGTTCACCTCAGAAGTTTTTGCTTTGAAGCGCTTAACAGGCTCGGAAGACAAATATGTGCCCACACAGTTGGGGGGTGGGGGGGGCAACAGTAAGCTACCGACCTTCCCATGCATTTGTAAACTGTGACGAGGGCGGACTTGACAAGAGCTTCAACAAACCACGAGTGGTCTGCTGCGCAATCATGTAATTCTCACCCTCCACGGTCACATTCTGAAGATAAGTGCCTGGTAAGTCCAGGCAAAACTGATGCATTTCAGTGTGCGATTCAACACCTGGCAGGTCAATGGCCTGTCAATTCTTGGAGCAGAATTGCAACTATCACTCCCTTACTTCAAGCCAAGCTGCCAAGCAATTCTGGCAAACCAGACACTGCCAAATAGCCGTGGCCCCCACATGCACGCCGACAGGTCTCGATGCCATCTGCACAAACTCGGGAAAGAAAACTAGAGACTCATGCACGACTCATCCAGTACATTCCAGTACCCAGTTTTTACACGTCCTTATAATGGCATGCATCTAAAACAAGAAGCTCAATGCACCTCCTGCAATGCGGCTGCACAAGGCTTTGAGGCCAGAGGATGCCACATGCAAGGTGGCCACATCGCCAGATGCCAGGATCGCTCTCATGGTCGCAGCGGCCTTAGGGGGTTCCTTCAATGCAAACGTGCCCACACTTACAGAACCATTTGCTGACACCTTCGTTACTTCGCGTGAAATTTTCGGCACTAGACTTTGAAGCAAAGTGAGACCAGCCAAGTCCAGCATCTCATGATCTGTCATGCGCTACCCGTCACCATCATTTGATCCTACCCCTCACCAATCACATTAAAACAGAATGCTACATTGCTACATGAAAGGAATGAGACGAGGCTCGCAATGAAAGGCATAAGCAGTCGCCAGCAAGGGCAGCAAGCGTTCCTGCTGCATAGTGTAATCCAAAATGCACATCTCTGAACCGTCATCTTTGCCTTGCCAAGCTCACAAAGCTTCAAAGTGATGATGATGATGATGATGACGACGACGACGACGACGATGATGATGATGATGATGAGGAGGAGGCTGGTGGTGGTGGTGGCCGCGGCGGTGGTGGTTGTTGTGGTGGTGGTAATGGCAATGATTGTATATACCATGAGTCTGAGTGGACACAGCTACCGCCAGCCTTCGTGGAAAACTCGATAGTTTGACAGTTTGATGCCCGAAGAAATTCTCACTAGACAAAAATCAGGAAGAAATATATTCATTAGGCAGAAATCAATCCAAAGTTCTCCATGACTCTGGTCAAGCCAAGAAACTTGTGAAGCCTTGCCGGCGTACTGCAGAGTAGCGAATGGCAATGGTGCATGCCATGCTGAGGGCAGATCCTAAGACTCAGCGCGGTTCATCGAAACCACTCCTACTTTGTCAAGGACTTGGAAGTGCAATGATGAGTTGACAAACATGCTGGTTGAAAATGGTTGAAAAACATGTTCAAGCTGCCTGTTGTGAGAACAATTTCCACTCGTACTCCGGTCATAGCAGCATAGGATGCCTTGGTTTCTCCGTAGAATTGGCAAAACATGGCAAGACGCCAAGGAAAGCCATCTTTTAGACAGATTTCGGCTCGCTCTGCCATTGCAAATGAGGAAAAGTCTGCTTCACGTCACTTTTTGCGCTGGACTTGATCCATCTGGATCCTAGGAGTATTTCACATCCAACCACAACCGTCCAACAGCCGTCGAACTTCAAAACGATGGATTTCTATGTTGGAAACAGAGTCACTGTAGCCACCGACCACAGTCCAAATTCATCCCAGCTGCTGTTCTGCGGCCTGCATTCGACTCATAGCGCCCATCAGGATGCAGTGTGACATGACGCATAGCCATCTGGGTCCGTGGAATGCGGACTCGCTTGAAACGGCAGAAGCCGTTATCCTCACTGGGAGCTGAGAAAACGTCTTGTGAAACAAACTTGTCGGCCTCTTGAATTCTTAGGACAAATCTTAGGACTGCATGGCCTGTCCTGATTGTTGTAGCCAATCTTTGGACCAATATCTCCAACCTCCACTCCTGGCATTGGCTTGTGCGTCTGCAGGTCCCTGATCTGCACCATGAAATTGTGAATGCCCAAGTCTTGGCCGTGCACAAGCAAACGCGCATAGACTATGGCGTGGTTCGCAGTCCTACCAGGGTCGGTGCCAATTACAAGAACTTCTGGATCTTAAATTTCTGCTTACAGAGTTTTTGGGAAGAACTTGGATCCATTTTCAATGGGGAACTTCATTGAAATTGCTCTCACGCATGCTTACGAAAATGAACAGAAATATCAGGTGTTTCAGCACCTCCACTTGCTTGCTGTGTGTTTTTTGAAAGTGTAAAAAAAGGGCCAAGAATTTAGCAAAACGTAACTTACACAGACTCGATTTACTCTTCCCAATCATTTCGTTTAGGATGGAACCGTTTTTTTCCGGAAAATTCTGTGTCGGTACGTGATGAACGCGCAAGGTCAGTCACAATTCAAGCTTGACATACAGTAGGCTCCAGGGTTTAGCCATTTGACGAGGACGAAAAACTGATGGACTGATGGAACAGCCACCTCTTGCCTGCTTTGTTTAGATTCGCTTGAAGGTGGAAGCGTTTGGTTGCAAGAATGAAAAGCATGTCTGGAGCTTAAAAAAAGCACTCACCAACCCAAAACCTTAGAGAAATCAAGACAGGCTGAACAAAATCATGCCTGAATGGCAGCGGTTGTCAGCCAGGGACAAGAACACATTACCATTCATTAACCCTATACTCCAGAGACGCTCCTGCCCATTGCACCAGGCCACCACTTTGTACCTCAGCAAGACACAGGATTGGTTTCGTCCTTCCATAAACTCTAAGAAATGTTGCCAGGTTGCTAGTCAACGAAGGGCTGTGTATCTCAATTTCATCACTATCCTTGGGTTCAACAAGCCATAGCCAGATTGAAAACAAGTCTTGAGAGGCAACACTTCTGAGCTAACCTTTGTGAGCAATCCAATCGGGCTAGCGCGAATGGATGTGTAAGCACCAAAAATGTTGAGCACTTTGATACCGAAAAGAAAAACAAGCGGAGTTTCTGCAACAAAGGTCGCTGTGGTCTCCAAAGCACGTACATTGCTTCCGTGGCCAAGCTCTGTTTGAGCCTTGGGCAGCTTCGACATCGACCGAATTTCCGAAATCAAAACATTTGGTGAATGAGGCGACACTAGAGACTGTACTGCAGCCGAATGGCAGTGTCCATCAGTGCCAAAATTTGTGTCTTGATCGAGTTATGTAACGGACCCCCTACAATGCACAACAAATATAGAGATGTGTGCCCCTGCTCAAATGGCTTAAGACCCGCGCATAGCAGCCAATGATCTCCCATCCTTCTGCTCGAGGTAACCAGTGGGCTTGCTGCTCATCACTGAAAGTTGCCCGAATGTTGGGAATGAACATCAATGACCTTGGAAGAGGAGGTGCAATGAGCGGCAGAGCAGCTTGGCAAAGCTTGTGCTCACGGCATTTCGCCTACGAGATAAAAATTGCCCGAGCTACTGCAAATCTGTTCCAAGCATGTCATGCACTGCAGCGCGGAGCTCCGGCACACGGTATCCATGGGTCTTGGAGAGTTCCAACAAGCGACCTGGGGAGCTTCAAAGGAGCAGGAGTCAAAGTTCTAACTTGAGGCAGGGATTCGTGTGCGCTCTGCTTTTGGGGTGAGAGAGACGTCAACGGGTTTGCGAATGTTTTAAATCCAAAGGCCATCAGATTTGCAAGGCAATCACGGTCTGACAGCCTGATGTAGATTTCCCTTTCCCAAGAAACTCCAGGCCAATTCAGGCAAAAATTATCCAAGCAACGCTGCTTTTGCATTGCCCTCTGGTGACGCTCCGGTCGAGAGAGGTTGTACCTGGCAACCGGAATCCAATGGAATCCAATGGAATTCAATGGAAAATTGATTAAGATCTTCATCGTGAATCAATTGTGTCAAACTCTTGCAGAGATGACGTGGATTAACTGGTTCTGAATTCCACCAAAACCTCACACTGTATTCAACACAAACTCTGAGCACTGCAGACAAGGCACAAATGAGAGTTTGCAAAAACTGGATCCTTGGTTGCAGAGACGTCGAAAAGTCGCAGCTCAGCGTGCTTTCACCTTTGAGGTTGTTGACTACTTTGGCATTGTCCAACAGTATCTTTCACCTACGGTGCCTTACTATTTTTTTTCAGACCGCAGCAAGTAGACAAAGGTCTGGCTGTTGAAATACAAACCCGAGACATATGTTTTCTTGCAATATTCCTGTAAGTACTCGCATATGAGGTGCTAGAAACATCAGGTATGGCAATCTATGGCTTCACGGATCAACATAGGATCAACCCTGCTTAAACTGATGAGACATGAGACATGAGACATGAGACTATGCTCCAAGTTGCTGATTCCACCAAGGCTTCAATCTTCTCACGCTTTAAGGTGCGCTGTTGACCACCGTCCAAAAAATAAGTCATTTCTCGAACATCCTAAGAGTCTCACCGAGAGTCACTGAGAGTCACTGAGTCTCACTGAGTCTTTCTGAGTCTCAGAGCGCGTGCCAAACAATGCACGTGGCAATGAAAGTGAAAGTCTCGTTGAAATGCGGATTTTTGATAAAATCACACTGCTAAATCCTGAGGCTTCGACGAAAGAAGCCCGTGCTCTTTCAGCTTCCAGAAACTCCGACATGGCAGTTGCTTTGTTGACTTTGACAAGGATCTTTGGCAAATTCTTAGTGGACTCATCTTCGCAAGGGTAGAGTCAAGCACTATGCGACTATGTGCTGGGCAATGCTGTGCCACAAAAGACTTGTGAGCTGCAGGAAAATGAAAACGCTTGCAGCATTACCATGTTCTTTGCATTTGTGTTCCACATCTCCCTTCACACCGGATTAAAGAAGGATATTGTGCAGGTACGAAACCTGTTGCACTGGCAAAAACAAAAAGGCCAATGATGTTTCTGCAGAACTCTATAGTCTATAGACCATTTCTCATTCTTGGGTTCGAATTTGAAGCAAAAATTCTGCAAGAGCCATGCGACGAGAGTAGGCCTTTTCAGAGCAAAACATATATGAAAGCATATTGAAGAAGAACTGTTAAAAATAAATATGAAGGCCTTATTCAACTCGGTCCCGGTGCTTTCCACCGCAAAAAAAACAATATTTTTGCGCCTCGCATGTGGCTGTGATAGTCCACCAGGTGCTCGACGAAGAAGCCAATCTGGCAAGGAGGGAACCCCCAAGGGCTCGAGGTCTAAAATGCAACACCAAATGACACGAATATGCACTACATACCACACCACACCGCACCACACCACACCACACCACACCGCACCACACCACACCACACCACACATGCATTACATGGCTTGCATACATAGCTTACATGTTACATTTGCAGTTCATTACATTGAATTTTATTGGGTCACCAAGCGCAAGACGAGGCAACATAATTCCACAATATTACACTGCACAATTCACGTCTTTTAAGCAGGTACGTATTGCAATATACACATCCTATAGACATATTACACGTACATATACATACTACATCATACTACTGTAACTGTCGGTGAGATTCTCTGAGGTTCGCCAGGAGGAGGTCGGGGAGCTGAAGGAGCAAATTGAGTGTCTACAGAAAGTGCACCCCGAAGGAAAATGAGTGAAGAAAATGAGTGAAAAAAAGGTGCACTACTGCTAAACAAAGTGACTACAGAAAATGGCTGCAGAAATTCTGCGTTTACACGGTGCTCGAGGAGCTTCAGAATGATCGAAGAGGTGGGTAGATTGTGGGGGCAACAGGGTTTCAAAAAACTAAGAATTTGAAAAGCGATTTTGGGTGAAAAAATCTATATAACTTTTGAAAATTTTGTTGAAGGGCTTCGTAACGCAGGGACTTGATTTCAGCTTTGAGAAGGGAAATAGACATGATATGTGATTGCGAGACGTGGACTTTGGCTCGGAGGAGTTGTGCCTTGATGGAGAGTACAAGGAGGATTGTGAGTGCAAGAATGGCATTGAAACCAGCAAAAAAACCATATCGAAGGAGAGTGCCTTCAAGTTTGGGGATGCAGTCAAAGGAATGTGAGTCCAAGAAAAGAATGTGACATGAAGTGACATGACTCAATATGTCAACTGTATGTCGGCAAATAACATGGTGGTGTGGAACCAGAACAATCAAAGTCAAAGCCATGTTGTTGGGGCTGGAGATAAGGATCAATGTGGTAGGCAAAACGTTGTTCAATCATTGTAGCATAGATTGATTTCGCAAGTCAGATGGGGCGATAGATGGGGTAGGGAGAGGAGGAAGGGTTTCCATTAGAAGGTCCTCTGGTCTGAGCAACAACAATAAGAAATCAAAAGAAAGAGGGGTACCGGGGTACCCTGCAATACCATTGCTGATGTGGGAGGCTCCGAAATAGGCAAGGTTAGCAAAAAACTATGGATTTGAAACATGACACCTGAGGCAATTTCAACCAGTGCACACCAAGGTCTTGAATGCTTACGCTCATTAGTGTTCGAAACAGGCCCACAGCAGGAGCTGCGATAGAACCCAAAAACATTCACTTTGATTAGGTCAGATCATCCAAGCACAATCGAGCAGTAAACACGTATGCGAAATGTCATTCGAGTAAACCAAAACATTGCACACATGAGCAGGGAGAATCTATCTCGCTTCTTGATGATTTTCAAAAAAGAGCCGATCACGAAGCGTCAGATCTTTTTCACATTTTTGCACAAAGTAATTTCGGCACTTGCATGCGAAAAGCTTTAGCGAGGGTTTCCTTGAATTTTAGAGTTACTGAGCATGCATGTGGGGGGCCTCTTTTGAAAATAGACTTTTGATGGCTCTGAAACTAAGCTTGAATCCAAGATCAGGAATGCAGGGAGAAATAGAGCGAAGGCCCAACCTGACTCCAACTTGCATCCGAACATGAGGCCCAACATGGGCCCGGGCGTAACATGTGCTCCACAGCCATCAAAGAGCCCAAATCACACCAAACATGAACCTAAGATAAGCTAACATATTTCATCCTATTGAACTTCACTAACCTGTACCTGAACAGCCTTAAGATGGGCTACCCGCCACACAAAAGAAGACATCTGACTCCCCACTCTCCGCCTGTATCCTGCCGAATCTATGTTTCGACAGGGTGCTATTTCACATATTGACTTACGGATGCCAGTCCTGCAGCTTCTGCCCCCAACGTGCACAACAGAAGTTAAACCATCACTGCCTTCAATTCCAATCACTCAATCCCACAAAGTGGCTATATGGTGTCCAGGAAACCAGCTCCAAATACAGACTTCTTGTTTTCTCTGCCCAAACCTTCTCCCTGCAAGGAAGGGAAAGGAAAGGAAAGGAAGGGAAAGGAAAGGAAAGGAAAGGAAAGGAAAAGAATTACGCCGCGATCACCGCGAGGCCCACGGCATAACAAAGCCACAAACCACACCGGGATCGAGCGACACTGCCACACTAGCTGGTCAGACCTAGGCCCATGGCTTCACAAGGACAGGAACAGCTTGGAAAGGGTCAAGGAATGGAAGGAATGGAAGGAGCAAGGAAAGAAAAAGACACCAACGGGAAAAAAAAAGGACTGGACGGGGAAGGCGCGGAAGGAAATGGAACCAAGAAACGAATCGGACAATGAGGAAAAAGAGAAAAAGGACAAAGAAAAGGAAAGAAAGAAATAGAAAAGCAAGAAAAACGAAGAATAAGAGTTCCATACCAAATACGCGCCTGTTTTCAATGCCAAATTACGTCCTAATTTATATGTACTTGTTTAATATTAAAACCGGCCGGAAAAATTTGAAGCCCCAGACCGTTTACTATATATATATATATATTGAAAAAAGTTAAAAGCGTATAAAATAATTTCAATAAAGTGCCCCTTCCTTCTCTTTGGTATCTTTTTCAAAGGTTTGATTTCGGTATTCCAACTGTCATTTATTCAGACTACCGGTTGCATTTTCGCATATTGCGGGGCCAGATGTTGTATGTGGCTCTTGTATTATGATGATGCGGCGAACGGGGCGTGTATGTAGCGCGGCGCCGCATGCTGTAATGACTGGTCCAATATTTGCTTTGCGCAGCGTTAGTACTGGCGTTAGCAATGGGCTGCCGTAAGGTGTTGTGGCCCTGCAGTGTCATGTCATGTGTTGGTGTGAGGGTGCGAGTCCCGCAGCATGGGAGAATGTGGTCTGGTATGAAGGGTTATTTCGATCACTTGGTTTGGTGCGGGATGTGCTGGATACACCGTTCATGCTTCGTCTGTCCATTGCCCACAGAACAAGATTGAATTGTACAAAAAAATTGCTCCTTATATTTGAAAAACAAATTTTGACATTATGTTTTCGCAAAAAATTTTTGCAAAAAAACATAAAACTTACGGGCGCGAACACGGCCACCATACTAAATTACAAAGTATGAAACTTTCAACAGTGGAATAAAAGCAAATATTCAAAAATACTTCCCTCAAAAGCGGTGATTTTCAAACCGTCAAGATGTAGAATTTAGGCATAACTGTCTAGACACAAGACTATGGACACGTTGCAAAACCATAGCATTGCTCAAGCACAACTTGATTTCATCCTTTCCACTGCTATGCGATGATAATTCAATGGTCGAAGCAATTTTCCATGTTGACATGGCTATGCGATGATCGTTGAATGGCTCAAGCCATGGCAGAAGGTCTCTCAATAGGAGCCTGAACCCATCCATTCCATTGCTCATTGTACTTGTTCGTTCCGTCCGCTTGTACTGGCAAGTGGCCGCCTCCATGTATTATATCCATGGCAACAACATCGGACGCGGAAACGCAACGGTTGCGTACTTTTGGCTTGGATTACTCGCGCTCCTTTGACGGGACAGATGTCCAAACACGAGGCCCCACTTTCAATGTGAATTTAAAAATGCCTTTTCGACTTCGACATATTGAAAATGCACTTTTTGATTATTTGCTTATTTCTTTTTCTTTTTGTTTTTTCAATCTATTTCTTTCTTTATTATTTTTGTTTTTGTATTGATCTACTTATTACAATATGTAAAGTATTTATGTATTGCTTTTTTATTTATTTATTATTCATGCATTTATTTACTTATTGATTCATTCTTTGATTATTTATTCATGAAATAATAAATTCTTTCATATATTTATTTATTCATTCATTCTTTGATTATTTAAAAAATTAAACATTCTTTCATTTATCCTTTTTTAATGTAAACATTTGATTCATTTTTAATCTGTTATTATTCACTTTCTTACTTTTTGGCTCGGGAACCGAGCGCGCGCTTTGGCGATGCAGACAGCTTGCCTTATTCAATTCGGGAAAAGCACGCAGAGCGAATCCGACACCGCCTGGTAATCTCCAGGCTGGTTTTGCACATAACCAGTGCTGAAAACAACGCGTGCAGTGCTGACGGTGGCGTCTTTGCAATTGTACAATGAATGCTCGAACGACGCGCGGAGCGTAAATGAACAGAATCGCTATAGAGCTGTGTTGTAGGGAGAAGTTCCAAAGGTCTACAAGCCAAGCATGGTGTTAAATTTGCTCACCGTCAACAAATGGGCGAATTAAGGCATTAGAAGACATCAGCACAAGCATGATAATGTGTCAAAGCGTGAAAAAGGCTATGACAAATTGCGTGGTCAACAGTGTGTGTACTGTATTTGAAATCAGGCACGGTGAGGTCGGTGAACAGCAGGTGGCCGGAGATTTGCAAAGGAGGAAACAACAGCTTGGAAGCAAACAACTGAAAGGAAGTCTTGGTGTGGTCTTATGGTTCAAAGAACAGCGAGCGGGTTCCGATAAACTTGAAACAACAGCATTGTGAAGCGGAATCTGTTTGAAGTAAGAAACATGTCGACATTCACTTCACTCTTCGTCCTCGCCTTCCGGAACCGCGTCTTCGAAGGCGCGGTCGATCCGCTCTTCGACCGTCAGTTCCGGTGGAGGCGGGCGAGGACGCGGCGGTTCACCGGTAAGAGTGTCGTGCCCGACCGGTCCGATAAAACTCTCTTGGAGCTCGGGCGCGGCGGCACCACGCGACACATGTCCACCTCTACATTCATACTCAGGGCCTCGAAAAGGGCAATCTGGCCGTTGGCGCGTATGGCGCGATCGGCGGAAGGATGCAGTCTGGGACGTCTCTTCCATACTGGGCGGAGATGCTGTTCAAGTAGGCAAACCTTGAGTTGGGGTGGAACGGGCCTTCCCTCAACATGGCAAATAGGAATGCCTCCGTGTCCTCACCGTGCTCTTCTACTGCCTTCTGAAAAACCGTGCACCCGGTGCCGGCAGAGCAATTTTCCGGGTCGGGGCAGCTTGGCCGCCAACAAGGACCACGGGCGCGGATCTTCCCGCCGGTTCCCAACCACTCCCGTTTGGTAACAACCCTTCGGGTCGCCCGCGCGG
>VSDK01007757.1:14117-28503 GCA_009767595.1 Symbiodinium kawagutii | reverse complement strand
TTCCCATGCGCCGACTGGACACGGCGCCGAATTCGCTGCAGTCGGGCGGAGAGGCACCGGTGCCGATCCTCGACCTCCTCATTTGAGAGGTGGCCGGGGTGGTTTTCCGACGCGTCGCCCCCTTCTGCCTGCGCAGCCCTCACACGCACCATTGCAGTCACAGCCTGAGAAGCAAAGACGGGGGTTTTGATGCATGCTGACCGGGCAATCTCACACATCTCTTCCACCTCTTTGTTTGCCCGCTTAACGTCCGCCAAGTCTGCGCAAGGCGCGAAAGCAAATGGCTCGAACTTCAGCTTGGTTCTGGACGAGGCACACTGGACGTTGGTCCGAAGCGGCGCCGCTCAGCCTGGCGCAGGCTTGCGAAGCAGGACGCAGACAAATCACGTCATAAGTCAGGCCTGGGGCGTAGTAGGCCGCCCTTGCGGCAGAGTTCGGCTGGAAGCACCGGTGCTCTGCAATGCCCACCACTCTTGGACACCTAAGCACGCGAGCGGCTTTGTACGTTGGATGCCAGAATTTCTCAGTTGAAAACTCTGTTTGCCGACCAACCGTTTGGGTTGGCGGAACAGGGCCAGTTGTGGTGCAGCGGCGGCCTGTGCGGCAAAAAACACGTCGAACGAAGCGTCATGTGTCAGTGCCTGAGGTGGGTTTCCTTTCCTTTTCTTTCCTTTCCTTTCCTTTCCTGTCCTTTCCTTTCCTGTCCTTTCCTTTCCTTTCCTTTCCTGTCCTTTCCTTTCCTTTCCTGTCCTGTCCTGTCTGTCCTTTTCTTTCCTTTTCTTTCCTTTCCTTTCCTTTCCTTTCATGTCCTTTCCTTTCCTTTCCTGTCCTTTCCTTTCCTTTCCTGTCCTGTCCTGTCCTGTCCTTTCCTTTTCTTTCCTTTTCTTTCCTTTCCTTTCTTTTCCTTTCCTTTCCTTTCCTTTCCTTTCCTGTTTTTCTAATCTCTTTTCCTTTCCTTTCCTTTCCTTTTTTTAATTTTAATTTTTAATTCTTTAAAAAAAATATTAAATAAATATAATTAAAATAGATATTAATTTTTAAACGTTGCAATCTGCTGTAGCCATCATCAAGTCTCATTCTATACAAAACCCTGTCATATTCTGGAGCTTCCGGTGTTTGCCACGAAGCAAAAGGCCGGTGCTTACAATCAAACACCAAAATACACAGCATCGTAGCTCCAGCTTCACTCTTTGTGCCCAGCCTCTTTTTGCATAACTGTCTTGGCCAAGTACTTCTTGTCCCAACCTTTGGGTTTCGCAACCCGGAGTGTGCACCAGAGGTGTGAAAGGCTCGCTGGCTACCGAGACTGGCTTCTCTAATTTCACTCAGGGCTGCAGCTCAAACTTGGTCGAGGACTAGAGAAACGCTCTTCCCTTCACCCTGAATGTTTGCGACAGAATCAGGAGCATGCAGTGTACAGAACACCTTAAGAAACTAACCTAGTCAAATCGGAGGTGTCAAAATGCTATAGCCACCCTATGCCACCCTCATGATTCATATGAGAAACTGTCTGTGTGGAAATGAAAAAATCATCAGCAATCCCTCAGCTCTTGTGGGGATAAGACCAGGGATTGGAATGCGAACGGGCCTCCAAATATTCCCAACTTAGGGCAAGAAGGGGTTGAAGCAAGGGAAAGGAAGGGTGGAAGGAAGAGTCAAAGGAAGGTGCAAAGAAAGGTCAGAGGAAGGGTCCAAGCAAATACCCTACGAACTGTCCGAGCACAAGCCTTTTGAGTGAAAGATCTGACCTTAACAATGACTCTCAAGGGCAACTACGAAAAGGTGATTAGATGAGCCAAGATGGTAGAAATTTGGAGCATGAACTCGGTCTAAGTTCATTCAGTCCGGCATTACCCAAGACGACGTCCATCATGTCTAAAGAAACTGTCAGACACTGCAAACAGCAAACATAGACACCGGAACATCTGCTGACTCTAAATTGGCGAAAATCAAGAACTTATCGGGTGAATAGCAACTTCTTAGCCAAAGAAGGGGAGGTTGTTATCCAATTCGGGTCCATGCGCATATACGGACTCTTGGTTGTTTTCGCAGTACACGAATCTGCTGTGCCCAGCACATCATATTTCCCAGTTCTGTTTACCCCTGGTGCAGGCTGTCATCGTTGCATAGCGCTATGAGTATCCGGTTCCCTCCGGTTGCACCATCAGAGCTGCCTGTTGTCCGCCTGACAGCGGCCCATCGCACATCGAATGCATGAAGCTCTCTTCGGACACCTCAGCTGACCACAGAAGTGATCATCTTCTTGGGATTCGAAAGCGGACCTCTTTGGACCTGTCACATTGACCGGTTTGAGACACCAACGCCGAATGCTTGCAAACGAAGATCTCGAAAAACCTTCACTTTTGGAGGAATCAAACAAAGGTCAGAAACACAGGGCATGACTGGTGTAAATCTGACCGCCACGGCCTCTGGAAAGTACGCTACAAAGGAGACGGCGCGGTGACGACCATGCTCCACGCGTTGGCTTGTCTGCAAGAGGACACACCAAAAAATTAACGCAGCAGAAAGGCTGGAAGGGACGTGTTTCGATGTCGGAGCCTACACCAAATTGACATTGCCATCATTGCAGTGCAATAACCAAGTGACATCATCTGTTTGCCATCATTCTGTTTCTAATGCCATTAGTATGCACCTGACATCTGAATGTGTCTGCATATTCTCCTTCTGTTTCTGACTTTGAGAGCTGCACCAGTTCGGTTGAAAACATTTCTTCGAAGGCCAACTTTGGCAGTCCACCAGACCTAAAGCTCCACTGGCTCCACGGCCAACATAAAGCAGTGCTTTCATGGTGACTGGTGACCTCAGGCTAGGACACATCGGCAGATCCTTGACGTTTACAAACACGTCGAAGCCCTTCCTTGGAAGACAGTTTCATCATTCTCAAGGTAGGAAGTATCGAAATAAAAAGATATCGAAATCATTTGGAATCCAACATCATCATTCTCAGCCACTGACTCGGAAGCAAGTGGACCAGAATAGCAATGCCCCACCACCGTTCGGGGATGGAGAGGAAGATGGTGAAGCCACGGCCTCTTGAGAAGCAATCCCGTTCCCAATCGGTGAGCCAACCAGTTTCTCGTCACTAAACACAGGTGCTTGTCACATCTTGTCACCAATTGTCCTTGAGAAATGAATGGACTGTGACAGCGGCCCTTCCACTCTGTCCAGCGCTTCTTGCAGGCGACAAAGATCTTGACCTCAGATCGCTGGGGAAATCCAAAGGTCGTAGGCATGGGATGGCATGGACAAGCCAAGAGTTTCATTGATCCAATTTTCCAAGAAACTCGGGCTCCAGTTTTTTCTGTTCTACTGCCGTCCAGCCTACAGTCAGGATCCATAATCCAAATGTGTCAATCATACTAAACGACTCTTCGAGTCGTCCATCAAACATCACAACAGCTGAGATCCAAATTTGGCCACCACAAATCTCGCAAGTTCAGAAAATCTGGGTGCCTACATTTTCTTTCTGTTCAGCTGCAAGGCGCAAAAAGCCTTTAGGACCTTGAAAACAAATGCAGGATGCAAGGCACAACCGGAGATTCTGGAACTGATGGAGGGCATCTGCACTTTCAGTTGGACTGACGGGCTGTTCAACAAAAAATGGGTGGAAGATGGACACAAGCTTAGTGCAGAGACCAACCTTGAGCTGAGGAAGAACGTCTCCGAGGCAAAGCTACTTGAAAAGGTAGATGAACCTTGATGTGACCCCTGTGACCCCATCTGGTTCTCTGCTGTGTATAGTATCTGACCAAAAAATTGTGACTGACTCCTTTATGAGCCCAGAGCTTGCTTGGCACCCAGTTCCAGAAGTGTACTTCTTGCCTCTGCAATCTCTGCCAGTGCGATGGAACTCTTCAAAATTCTCAAAGTGTTTGGTTCAAGGTCTTCACGTCCTCCTCCAGACAGGAAAGCCTTTCATGCCGTCGCTCAGCCTCAAATGTTTAAAGAATCAACAGAATCAACTGAGGCAAAGCATGTAATGCTTCCTCCTTACTATGGGCAAAGCACTGAGTTCATTCTGCGTCTGAGAAGAGTGCACGCTTCAAGAGCGTATCAAGGCGACTTGTCACTTCCTGGTGGGCTTCCAAAGATGCCTTGCAAAGCCACTGGCAGTCACTGGCTTCGGGAAAGATGTGGAATACATAAACTGCAAGTAACTGCATTCGCATAGCCCGTGCTGGCTGAGTTTGCCTCAAGGAATGCGAGAAGATCTGCTGCCTGCGAAGGCTTGATCTCTAGAAAGCCCAATGCACAACATGATGGGCAAACTTTCGGCTTCCTAATGTGTTTTCAGCTTCTGATAGTCTTCCAAGTTTCAATTCTGATTAGCAAGCTGTATCATAAGCTGTATAGGCTGAGGTTCTTCAGCTTTCAATTTGCTTGGCTCCTTGGCTTCGCGCCTCGAGTCGTTGGACTTTTTTGGGGCGTTGCCGGCGTCTGAACGCTGCATCGGCAGGAAGATCCTCGAAGCACAAGAGAATACGATAGAAGAAAAAAACCTAGACTTTAAGAGTAAAACAAATCTAACCTACACACAAAAAAAAAGTAAAACAATTCTCATTGTCCTCAACAACCCTCCGAACATCATTCTCCTGGAGGCTGCTTGGGAAAATCAAGCAAACATGCACAACAAATCACATCCTCAACACGTCATTTCCACAAAGGATCGAATCTGTGAGGAGTAAAAACGGAGTGCCTCCAAACTGTCTATCCACTCTATCCATGCAGATACCACCTGGCGAGTGCTGGGAAGAATCAGAAACGCCAATCAACTCGCCAACATAGCAGTGATTTTTTTTGCGATGCTGACTTGCAGAGGTTCAAGCCGACACATGTTCAAGATCATACGCCAAACGATTTCAAAACCATGTTCTTCCCGGGCTTCACACGGGTCCTGCCTTCTTTGTGGCCTTCTTGCGAGGCTGATGGGGTTTCCCAGCAGCAGACAGTGGCAGTTCCTGTGTCAGAATCTATCGATCGAAATCTAGTGGGACGCCTATGAACTTCACACACGTTGCGGCAACGAAGGTTGTACACGGAAGGAGAGAGAGAGAGAGAGAGAGAGACTTGACATTTGCAAGGACGTTTCAGCACACATCAAAAGGCAACACTATAGCCATACATACAATGGGAAACTGATGACTGCAAAACTATCAAAAGCGCTGCCGCTCTGACAGCTTTTGTAGGAGAGCACCATCAGGGAAAAAATCCGCCCACACCGCAGGTGCCCAGAATTTTGTGGTTCAGTGAAAGCCCGCAGTTTACCTATTGGCAGGCAAGCTTTATAGCTTCAGCTAGGGGGACGAGGAGGATTTTTTCGCTCCGGAATATATCTTTCCATGAAATCCAGCAAGCTGCTGAAGAAAGGTCCCATATTGGCCCAAAACAGCACAAGATAGGCCCAACAGAGCCCAAGATACGCCCAATACAGGGTCAACATAGGGTGAACATAGACTGGCCATGGGCAAGCATGGCTGAAAATAAGACCAATGTAGGACCAACATAGGCCCAAAGTAATTGAGCCCTAAATTCAGTCAAATGTCGAAAATACTCTGAAGGCGGGTTCAACATAGCCACTGCAAACTTCAGGTGTAAGAAAGTGCGAAACGCACCTGATAAATGTAAAGTTTTGCTAAATTATGTGAGATTATTCCCTGTCTCTTGTATCAAATTAAACTTGCAACATGGGCTAAAATCTGAGAAGTTGCTCAGATTGGGTCAACTGTGCCTGAAATAGGTAGAAGGTGGGTTCAACAAAGCCAGCACAAGCCCTGCATGGGTCCAACAAGATTTCAATCCAGCAAATGCCAAGATCGTAGGAAAACAAACGAAAAACATACATTCTTGTTGATTATGTGAGGTTCTTCCCTTTTCTTCGCATCAGTTCAAACTGACAACATGGGCTAAGATCAGGTAAGCTGCTGAAGATGGGTCCAATCTTGACCCAACATATCCCAAGATAAGCCCAATATGGGGTCAATGTATATAAGGTCAACATTTGTCCAACATTGGCCCAGCATCGCTCACCATGGCTGAATAAAAGCATCTTAAACCATGAGATAAGAGAAGTCGATATCTGGACGTACACCGTATACCTTTTCAGAAGTCGACCATCTGAAACCAAACCTGTTCAGATATTGATTGACTTCATGGTCCCCCGCCAACAACAACACCACTCCCAATCCTCCAACATATGCCACCAACGCGTTACATGTATTGCTTTGTAGAGATCTGGTCAGAATTTCAATATTGCGGTGCAGGTGGTCTTCGTCGCGAAGCGACGCGAAGAAATACAGTCTGCAAAGCTGGAACGGACCTGTAGAACTCTCACAGAGCTTCGCGGTGGCGCAGAGACTCGCCTTGTGTCCTTCCAACCAAAAAGGGGAGTCCCTTCTCGCTGGTTCTGACAATCTGGGGAATCTGGGCCCCTCGGGCTATGGTCCCATGTGGTCCCCTGGCTTTTGTGTGTGTGTGTGTGTCTCACCAGATCTCCTCGCTTCCGCTGTCAAAGTCCATGGCGACAAGGCATCATGGTAGCGCTACATTGTGAGCATCAAATGGTTTTTCCACCCCCTGGAGTCTCAACGATCGAACCAACCCATTGCAAACCTTGTACTCTCTTACGAGCTTGAAATCGGATGCATCTCCCATCTTGCAAATGCCACGGCAAACAAATTCCAGGTATGAAGTGCTCCCAGCCACGGCAATCACAGCCTTCGGCCAATCCCTGATCAAGACTCCTGAAACATGACTTTGGTTGCTTAGCTACCAGCTTACTTCTGTGTTTATATATATATATATACTTCTTTTTTCTGAAGCTCCATCTGGTCTGTTTGGCAGCTCGATGGGATTTATGTACCCAACAGTGAGACTGACTCCTACCTAGGCTAATGGTGAGACTGCAAACATCAAATGCAAAACATACTACGATTTACAAAGAATACATTATCAGCAATGCTTCAGCATAAACTGAGTTGTAGATTCGAGATCACATCAATGCCGGGTAGACCAAAGTAGCTACAAGCCATAGCCTCTGTTTGACCTGCTTGACCCCTGTCTTGACCTAACGAAGTTCCGCACTTCTGTCGCATGTCCCAGTGTTGGCCATCGATCAGCTCCAAACTCGGTTGCAGACAACGAATTTCGTATAGTCGCCCCAAATTTGAGCGAAGACCGAGATGTGGAATTCGGATCGAAGGGAGCCAAGCTAGCTTGTCCTTCTCCCCTAGGCCGTTGAAGTGATTTGGGCAGTCGATTTCTGTCTGACAATTGCGGCAGGCTGACTGGTGACCTGTCATTTTGAGGTACCTCCTTGACTACATTTTTTGAATGCCGGGAATGTCCACACGCATTGATTGCGGAGGGAAACAAACCCGACAAACCATTCGATGGAGTCAGTCGATTGTTCCGCCCGGGATGTAGTCCTTGAAAACGGTCACCATCACGGATGCCACCACGTGGATACTTGTCTTGCCAACGTGTCGTCAAAACCTCCTGTCATGACTTGAGACATCAAAACGCTTTGTCAGGGACTGTTCACAGACTCGGGGAGTTCCAGCTAGTCATGCAAAAAGACAGTCATGCAAACGATATCGACCAAAAGCCCTAGCTTTGAACATGGAGGGGGATAGCATACCCAATAACCCGTCCAGAAAACCCCGCAACGTTCATACCTGAGGGTACCACTATGCATTGCGAACCTGCAGCTGCACAAGGCTGTGGGGATCCAAACGACGATGACAGACTGGTGCAATTGCAACATCACCAAGAAGTTGCTCTTCACCCCAGCCAACTTTCCAGCTCATCGCCACGACAGCGCAGAACACTTCACCGACTTCGGGGCTGGCGGCATGAGCAATGTCTTAAAAACTTCAGTAAATTGAAAAACATTGTGTTTCAGAAGTAAGATTGGCAATTGTCAGACAATGGCACGCCCAACAGAGTGAGATGACTCAAAGATTTTGATTGATTTGGGCCACTAAGTACCGATTACTTGCAAGTTCTGTATACATGTCGGATCATGTCGGCAGTATTCATATACAAATAACAGAAGTAAAAGTGTATGTATTCATATCCTAAAAAAGTATGCATATAAATACATGAGTGTAAACAATGCATATTGATACCGGGTGTCTGCGTGGACACAAACAAAAACCTGGTTCACTCCTTTCATGTCTCCCATGACTCTAATGCAAATGTCTCTCGAGCTGCTAAGAAAAGTTTGAACGATTTCCAGCATTAACTCTCCAATGTGCAAAGTGCGCCTTGCCGCTGCTGACAGGATACAAAAAGTAGGTTGTAGGATCCTTCTTTTCAGAGGCAAACCATGGGATTCTACATTTTAAAACATCAATGTATTTCTTTGCGGGCTTCCACCCATCACCATGAATGTTTATTTCTGCAATCAACAAACGACAAAGTTTTTGAAAATACTCGGTCAGCATCAGATCAGGAGCATAGTGGATTTTGGCGAGAGATTCGGTTTGGACGCCCTGTAAAGTATCATACCATAGATTTTGTTAAGGGCCTTCGTCCCATTCAAAGTCTTGTGTTTTTCTGCACACGGAAAGCTAAAAGCAATCCATATTTTTGGTGGAACAACCAACTCACCTAATTAGTTGGGCAGCTCCTGCCAGGGGTCAATCAGAACGGAGGCACAGCAAGGTTCCTGTCGAGAGTACGACTATTTCACAGAAAGAGTTGCAGTCTTCGTAAAACCGAACCGCAAATTACTCTAAAGGAACCTTGTGATTTTTATTTTCATTGCCGCAACAACAAAGGAGATGCTACATAATCATTTTGGGGTTGTTTCACCCTACTTTCATCTCGAAGTTTTTGGAGTCCTTAAATGTAAAGAATGGCAGTGCAAAGGCCAGGACTTCTGCAATTGGTAGCCTTTTTTTGAAACACGAATCCGATGCATCGCCGCAACAGTGGCTGCACGATGCAAAATCATATTTTTGTTGGTGTTTTGTCATAACTCAACCTGACTCGCAATTTTGCAAGTATGGTTGGTCCGATCAAATTAACACAAGAAACAAAAAAAACTAAAAAAAAACCAGGGCCGAACAAAACAATTTATCCAAAACGGAAAAAAATTGGGCGCAGCGTCAACAAACACCAAACCAAACATGAAAAATGAAATTTGAACTGCGAAGTAAAACCAAATCGAAATTTTATTTTCCCACTATTGTTCCACTCCGCATTTTTTGTCGAAGAAGCAACCCTGCAACACACTATTTATTCATATGATGCTGCAGGCAAACCATGTCAAGATAATTTTCAACGGTTTCAATCAAAAATTAAATTTCGCAAAGTCAACGACATGATTTTCGCAAATGATGTTTTTCTTGGCCACGAACAATTAGTTGATGTGAACCCTGTGTATGTGTGCCCTGTCAAAAAAAAAGTATACAAGTCACCGTGCTGGAGGGACGGGACGGGACAGAATCATGCCTGCAGTTGTAATGTGTTGGTTGCCATAACGAATTTTCGCGCAATTGGCCCAATTTGTGAAGTGTTGCATGAAGCATTTGTACCGATGGCTTCCCTGCAGGCAGGCACTCGAAAAGCAACAAGGCCGCCAAACAAGGAAAAAAACAACGAAACAAAGAAACAAACAAACAAGTGAATAAAAAACAACCAACCAAACAAACAAAAACAAACAAAAAAACAAAACAAAAAAACAAAACAAAAAAAAAAACAAACAAAAACAAACAAAAAAACAAAACAAAAAAACAAAACAAAAAAAAAAACAAACAAACAAACAAACAAACAAACAAACAAACAAACACAAAAACAAACACAAAAACACACAAGCACACAAATACAAAAACGAAAACAAAAACCAAAACCAAAATCCAAACCCAAACCCAAACCCACCCGACCCCAACCAAACCAAACCAAACCAAACCAAACCAAACCAAACCAAACCAAACCAAACCAACCAAACATACAAACCAACCAACCAACAAACCAACCAACCATCAAACAAACCAGCCAACCAACCAAAAATAGAAACACCTGCGAAGATCTCACTACTCTAAAGTAGCACCAACACAAGTCCCTGAATAAACCCCGAAGTAAAATACTCACTCACGCATTTTGAGCCAAACGAGTAAAGTGCGCAGTACGTGCAAGTGGGCAAAAGCGCTGTATGTTCCGCACGCCCCCTTGGATTAAAAGTACATTGGGTTTTACAAAATGTACTTTTCATCCACACCAAAATCTAAACCACTAGCAAAGAGATTCCAGGAAAAGCTGATCCCTGACTCAAAGCTCTTTTTCAATTCAAAGTGAATTCTGATTGAGATCTCACGCAGAAAACGTAATGTGTGACACGGCCTCAAAAATTGGATTTGCGCCGCAAGTGAAATCAAAGTGTTCACAAGCGCCACGCCATGATTCTTAAAATAAAAATATGGCCAATGCTCACACATCTGTCCCACGCAAAGTTCAAAGTTGCAAGGAGTACGAACAACATGTCACTGAAAAGTGTTGTACGGCAAAGTTCAACATGAGTCTGTACCATGGTGTTTGCAAAGTCCCAAATATCATGTGAACAAGCTCAACTGACAAAGTGTAAAGTCACTGGATGACTTGCAAAGTGATGTCATCAAGTTCTGAAGCAGAACCAGCGAAACAAAAGAACAAGAAAAGAAAAGCAAAAAGCGTTATGACATCTCAAGCGCAAAGTACTTACCTTAAAGTCTGGCACGGATAAACGGTAAAAGTAGCTGCCTGGGGACTCAGCCGCCCCACTGCGGCGCTGTGCCAGCATGTCCTCTTTAAGGATAACATGACCAACTCTAGTCAAAGTTGGTACCTGCGCTGGAAAGCGCAAATGTTCAAAGTAGCTGAGTGAGATCAGCTGATTCAGATGAGTTGAAACTACAGGATAACTGTCCAATGCCACAAAAGTCCAAAGATGTCAGGGGCAAAGTGACTTCCGAAAGTTCTGTGGATCCGAGCGCCATAAAGTGATCCACAAATTGGCGGTTCCAAATGTGGAGGCTATTACTCTCCACAAGTCTTGACAAAAGCGCCAGCTCTAAATTGATTGCTAAAAGTGTGATCTTTCGATGCCCAGAGTCCACATAAAGTCCTGTCCTGTTGTGGACCTGACTAAATGAATAAATGCAAAGTAAAATGGCACTACGAGGCCATACACTCAATTGCAAGAAACGCAAACAAAAGTGAAGATCTTGACGACTAAGTCTTCCAGCGCGCAAAAGTTGCACTGCCAAAGTTTCTGGCAAGGCAACCCAAAAAGTCGCGCGACAGAAGCCCTGAAGTAAAGTGACAGGCTGTGGCCTCAACACCTTCAGGCTCCTGTAGGCCAAAGTCTCTGGCGCATGGAGCAGCCCCGATTCTAAACCTATGAAAAGTGACTCACTGGAAATTCCATGGTAAAGTCGAGGTGTCGCTTGGCGACCTTGCAGCACAGTGTCAACAAAGTGTTCTGCGCGAATCCACTTGTTAAAAAGTGGATTGTCACAAGTGTTGCCAAAGTAGGCCTCATTGTGGGCCATGGCTTCAAAGTCGAGCTCTCACAGGCGGCTTCAAAGTCGAGCTCTCACGGGTGGAACCGGCAAAGCGTCAAAGAGCAAGTCACTGTAGGATCCGTCTCTCAACCAAGAAAAGTGCTCATCAACAGTTTCAGCCACAAGTGCGCCGCCTTCTGGGCAAATACAAAAGTACTTCTCACGGATATCCCAAAATTCGTTTTTGGCAACCAAACCTATGTAAAGTCGAAGTTCAGCCAAACGTCTTGACTCCACAATGTTGGTCAAAGTCACACGGTTGATCCTTTGGAATTCGAAAAGTTGACTGTCTGAGCGATTGATGTCAAAGTAGTACTGTTCCAAAGTCTTCTTGGTCACCTTGTTCCAAAGTTCCTTCTGCTCTTCCGGGGTTTCAGGAATCAAAGTGGCAATCACATAGGGATTGGCATACAGTCCCAAACGTCGACAAGAAGATGATAAAGTTGAAGAAAGTACAAGTAGACGCCAACCATGTTGAAGTCGGAATCTAACAAAGATCAAAAGTGAGCCAGGCACAAGGAAAAGTTTGTGCTCAATCCGGTGTCATAATGAATTCAGGAAGTTAAAGCTCATCAGGTTTCCACATTCAAGCGGTTCCGGAATGTAGAAATGTTCCATGCAAAAAATGTCGAAAAGATGACATTCACAAACAGCGAAAAGTAGCGAAAAGGCGCGAATCGCCGAAGATTTGAGCAAAGTTCGCACGAGCACTTCCTTGACGTTCGCGTCGCCAAAGCGCTGCCACGACTTCTCTTGAAGAAAGGTGGACTACTACTATGTCAAAAATGACTAAAATTTCAGAAACAGGGTTTGAAACACAAAACGATCTATAACCGGCAAACCCTTAAAGTTTGGGTTATCATCGACCTGGTTGAACAAAGTCAACTATTTCTGGGCGAAAACAAACCTAAAGTGGGTAAGTCTCGAAAAAGTACATCTTTAGCTACGTCCTTGGTGAGTACATCGTCAGGATTCAAAATTCCCAAAACCTTCTTAAATTTCACCAAACCAGAACAAACCAACTCTGGTAACGAAGTGAAACATGTTTGGTCTTCCGGGATGTCCCAAAACGTCCTGCCATGGACTTACCAGCTGCTGAGTCCGTGTGGACTTTCAAGTTCACTTTTGAGAAAAGTCTCGTCTCCAAAACAAGTCATCTAATGAACAAAGCATCTGCAGTCCCAGACCCAATAGCGTAACTTCCGCTTCACCAGAACTAAGAGCAACCGTAGCTTGTGCGCGGCTGCGCGGGAATATGTTCGCGCCAAGAACGACAAGCGCCACGCCGGACGCACTACTGCCGGTGGACTGCCGTATGTCCTTGGAAAACTCTTGTTTTTCAGGTTCCAGAATTTGGCCCTCCATGTTGTTCCAGGGCCGACAACGCAAGTGAAAGGAAAGGCCCTGCTTTACTTTGGAATTCCTTGTAGGCCCACCGCAAATTCCCATGTAGAGTGAGAAAAACGTCAGGGCAACGGAGCAATTTTCCAAAACAAGAAAAACTGGAAGATTGATTGTTTTCCTTTATTGAAAAATTGTTCAGTTGCGCTGTCCAATACGGAGGAGGCCCCCTGAGATGGAACTTCAATTTCTAAGGTTTAGAGTCGCATTTTCCACCGCGCGCGCGCAATTTGAAAGTTTTGATTTTTTTTCAACAGCTGGCAGCTGCTGGTGGGTTTTGCTTGGGGCACGCGATGCTTCAACCTCCTTATGATTGTCGCGTGTCAACCCCCAGACTGTGTGATTTGGTAACGCAGGTGGCCTTCCCGAAGGACATGCAGTTGCCATTTAGAATTTTGATTTGTTTGCATTGTTGAGCTGCGGGCGGCCTTAGCAAGCTCACCTTGCCCCGCAGCTGTGTTCGTTGCCATTCGCGCGTGTCTTGAATGGGGAGGCTTGAAATTTAGCGAAGGTTTGCGCCTGTCATTCCAGAACATGTGTTGTCCCCGCGCGAGTGTGCAAAATGTCAAAGCTAGGAGAAACCATAATAAAGTTTTTCGCAAAGATGAATACCCGACGGGGGCATGACCTATGCAGGCCAGAAAAAACGAATTCCCGAATGGATCATGATTGGGAAATATGGGACGTTGGAGTGCGGAGATTAAAGAATCGCAGGCTCTTGTTGCAAAAAATATGAGAAACGAAAGGCTGGATGATCCCCGACAAACAAAACTAAAGCAGCTACTGAATACCAGAATGAAAACATGCCGAGTAAGAGATATTGTTTGCAGCCCTACGTGCTTCTGTTGGCCGGCAGCACCATCATGAACTCCCACTATCCAATCACCCTTGCAAGCTTGTGGGCGCGCTGCCTGCAAAGCCGCACGCAGCCGGGGCCGGGGGCAATGGGATAGCCGAGCAGCAGCAATATGAAGCCCGCGCCTCCGTAGCAAAGTTCCTGTGACCCGGTGTCTGAAATGTTAAAGCTGAGCGCTTCCCAGCGCTGCCTACCAATGGTGGCTTCTGTTGCAAATTTGGAAAAAGGTGGTGATTCGAAAACAACAGTGGATGGCAGCGGGAAAATCTGAGAAGCGGTCGACCCGGAGCACCAATTGACAACAACATGGGTGGAACATTTTCTCATTGTCATGTACCGTCTGCAGGACATTGGCTCTGTCCTGGCCCCCCGCTCCCCGCACCCCTCTTCATCAAAGTTGTTTGTTGTTATATAGCTCACGTGTCACCCCGAAAACAGATCACCTGTGACTCCGAAAACAACCATCATCAACTTTGATTTCGGGGGGGTTCGGGGGGGGTGGGGGGGTGTAGTATTATTTCCATTCCGTCATCCCACAAAATGCGATGCTCAATTTTGTTTTCGA
>VSDK01007747.1:271063-310529 GCA_009767595.1 Symbiodinium kawagutii | reverse complement strand
TCGCGAATGCTGCGGCTCTGTTGGCCAGCTTCTTCTCCCAAGTCCCTGAAAACCACAGACTGATGCAGGCTCACAACCACCAATGGCTCCCTTTCCGATCGGAGGCTTACTGGCAACAATGCTTGCTTAGCGAAACTATTAGAGGCTTTCAAGACCTTACACAGCGTTTGAACGGGACCGGTGCTGGGATGGACAAGGACACGGACTGCTTTCTCTCCATTAAGACCCCAGGAGCCACGATTGACAAACTCCGGGTCAGTACTCTCCCATGGAGCAAATTGCATGTGTATTTTCCGGTAGGTTTTGTGCAACTTCTCTCTACTAGCCTGTCTACTAAACAGGTGTCGCTCAACTTACAGCAGCAATTCGTCACCACTAGTAGTGATGCTAACTCAGTAGGCCACACCCTGGAGCTTGCTACAGGCGTGATCCCTGCTGATCTTGCCCGACCTGAACCTTTAGCTGGATTTGATGCGATGTTTGTTGAAGGCTTTCTCCACGTCCACATGGCTGCCAAGCTTGTGCCCTCACATGACTCTGTCCGGTTTTCCATCCAGGCCAGAGTTCCGCCTAGGGCTACGCCGGCAGATGGCAAGATCCGTCCGGAACATTGCCAGACCCCGGCCCCCTTTCATTTGGTTGCCGATCCAGATACTCTCCATCACCGAAAACGTACGTTTGGTCTCCTGGATGACCAACTCCTACGGAGCATTCGGCGATATCTCTCTCACCCCAAGATAGCCCCTACACCATCTCGGGGCTTGTTCGGACCGATTTTTGCTTCAGACTTCAAAGTACCCACGGTCCCAAAGGCACAGCTGCGAGAGTGGGCTCAGGGAGAGCAGAAATGCCCACTTATGGGAGGGGTCGCAGCCATTCCACGATCTAATGTGCCCAAGGAGGAACGTCAAAATTTTGTTAATCACTTCTTGCAGCTCAAAAATGAGCATTTTGCACAAGTAAACTTTCCGGAGGATCAAGACCTGTATAAAGTCGAAAATTATGTCGCCCAGCACAATCTTCGTCGAATGGAGGCAAGAAAGCGGCGGTGACAACTCTGCCGCGGCAAACTGACGCAAATTGTACCACTCCCTGCCCTTTCTCTCCCTTCCTTCTACGTTCTTCTCCTCTTCTTCCTTCCCGTCTGTCCTTCCTTTCCTCCGCCCAAGTAAGCCCAAACGGAGAAATTGTGGATCTGATTTGGATCACAGCGGACGAATGCAGTGGCTTGTACCATTCCCTGCCCTCTCCATCCCTTCCTCCTACTTTCTTTCTCCTTTTCTTCCTTCCCCTCTGTCCTTTCTTTCCTCTCTCCCTCCCTCTCTCCCCGCAGCTGTTTTGATTGTAGCCGTTTACCTTAGCCCTACGGGCTCAGCCGCGCATGGATTTTGCCTGTGTTCCGTTTGGCAGTCAGACGGCAGCTGATTGGGCCCTTGGCAAGGTCACTGAAAGGACGGGGGTAAGAGCTCTGGTTCTATGTACCTCCGGGGAGAGACGAAGAGCTCTTCACCTCTGTCCTTTCTGATTTTTCCAAAATACCAGTGCAGCAAGAAATATCCTACGGCTCAATATTGAGACAGCGGTAAGCGAACACCTGCTTTTTACCTCTTGCTATGGTGTGTGGCCATCTCTCACCTACTTAGGTGATTTGTGGCTACCGCCCCCTCAAATTGCAAGCACACTTGTCCGGCATGTACTGAAAAGGTGGGTATAGTGCACAACTTCCAGGTCCTAGTGCACAGCCAAAGGTCTGTGTACTTGCGTCTGGGTGTCCGGCTTCACCCGCTCGCGTAAGTTCACTCGGTTCGAATCGACGTTTGCAAGGGCATGGCCACAGCCCCATGTACCTTCCATAACATGAAGGACGGGACTCTTCCGAGGCCGTGCTTCTGGCCGTAGGAAATGATCTTCTGCAGGTTGTTATTGAGATCTTCCAGGCAATGTCCGCTGAACCATGTGCCCTTCAAATTGGGAGGTACAGGCCGGGGGACACCTCTTTTTGTTTCGAGATTCAACCTGACCTTGCAAAGTACCACCACCGCACAATGTGTCTATCACGATCAAGAGCAGGATAGGAAGACGGGATGGTGACCAAATGCAGCATGATTACAATAAGGGTTGAGACACCTCGACAAGGCGTTGAACCACCAGGTTTCACACCCTGGCCTCACCAGTAGGAAGTAACTTCCGTGAAACCGACCGTCTGGCCTTGGTGTGATGCCGGAGTGGTTCGCCCCTTGACGGGGTCTCCCCATACCTGGACAATGCAAGGCCACAATCCTGGCCCTCAGTGAGGCCATCTGAACCCGCCAAAGCTGGTGGGTTCACTTCTCGGTCATCATTACGATGGCACAAACTTCACCGGTTAACCTTAACAAGGCAGCTGTGACGACACACGAACAATGAACTGTTTGTTGAGTTGCCGAAATATCACAAACCCTTCGAAGTTAAAGCTTGTTCATCACTGCCGAAACATTTCTTTGTTGGTTGTTGCTTACAATTTACCGCTGAATGGTGAGAGACAGTGATGCGAATACGTGATGGCTTGACAGCCATCACCGAAACTCTGCGGTCGATATGATGAAGTACCTACACAATCGCAGAGAAGTGAGGCGGGGAATTCATTGCATGTGCATATTTTTCGCAGACTACTGCCTTCGCTTCGTTTGCTTCCACTCTTCGCTGCTTCGAAGCTTCGTCTGTTTCACTTGTTTCACTTGGTTTCACCCTGTTTCACCTCCTTCTTATCGACCTTAGCTTAGTGCTACCGAGGCGATGTATGCGAGCAAAAAACTCTTCTTCCCCCTCCTCCTCCCCCCCCTTCTTTCCTCACTGCCCCTTCCCTACTGCCCTGTCACCTCCTCCTAACCGCTTCCTCCGCTCAAAGGCCGTGGGCGTGTGGTTGCGTTCTGTCTGCCTCCTTCTTTCTCCGCAGCTTTTCCGCAGATGTTTACCTAGCCCTTTGGGCTACGGGCGCACATGGCGTTGCGTTGCTGCCTGGCTTACAGACTTCAGTCTTCTGACATTGGATGAGTATGACACTTTTTCCGCAGCTTGCCAGCCCTTGGGTGACAGCCAGCCGAATATTTTCTGTCTCTCAGCACGGAGGCAGCTTAAACACTGGTAAACCACATGCAACATACTAGTTGCGTCTCAGATTCTGGAGTGCCACCAACTCTGCTGCGATATTCCGCCCGTCTTTAACACTCACGATGCTGTGATTTTTTAGCGGATTGCACGATGTAGCAGTGACGCGAAGCATCTTTCGAGTCAGACAGGCACACTCCAGGAGCTACTCTTACTAGCAACTCCAGGAGCTGGCCGTGGCCAGGAACTCTAGGCTACCTGCATGCTGCGTTGGTATAATGTGGAAATGGAATATTTCATTCGTTACTCATCCTTTGCCGGTCCATGGATTGTCTTCTGCCAGTACAACTCGGGGAGGCGGTGTTGCATTGGGGGTGACTGGGCGGCAGCTTGACGAGCTCTGTGCCCTGAGGACGACTGGCTTTCGCTCTGCGTTTGCCCTTCGTCCTTCGGGCACGGTGCTTGACGCTGCTGCTCCTTTTTCTTCGCCCTCTGTCGATTTCAGCTTTTTCACTCGGCTACTTACGTGGGTCGATGATGATGGCTCATGCTTGACATCTGTCGTTATCGTTGGCTGCTCCGTCATTGTTATGCTTTGGCAGCTATACTCTCATTAGCTTGACAGCTTGTCACTGCCATGCAATGTTGCGATGCCCTTTTCCTGTGCTCACTTTGTGAAGGTGCATTCGGCAGAGGCGTTGATGGGTCTACTTTCGAAGTACGGTAGACCTTCTCTTCTGCTGTGTACCGCTGGTGATTTTCCTGAAGGCTCCTTTCGTTGGATATCGCT
Source organism: Symbiodinium kawagutii (assembly GCA_009767595.1). Classification (NCBI taxonomy): domain Eukaryota; class Dinophyceae; order Suessiales; family Symbiodiniaceae; genus Symbiodinium; species Symbiodinium kawagutii. Next base: position 306,652 of record VSDK01007747.1, on the reverse strand, counting down.
GGCCTTGCGTTTAACTCGTGACCATACTGACGATGCTTTCGATGGATATCGCTGGATTTGCACTGACTTCACTCTGAGCCGCCTTTTTTGATTTGTACAGGTTTACGTCTCACTGTAGATGTGTTAATGCACCCTCTTTGATTGGGATCTTAGAGTTTCTTGTTGTTTAGACTTTGTGACCGCTGCCACAGTGCACAAGCGGCGCCCTAGAGAAAAAAAAAAACGTTGTCGGTGCCGCTGAGCTGCAGTTACAGGAGGGCTATATGGACTGGAGGATACGGCACTAGTGTACCTAGTTTGCGCCTCTAGTGCCTGTGAATGGCCAAGCCATCCTTACGAACGGCTTTCATCTTCACTCGGTGGAAGCGCAGGGGAATTTCCGGACCATCCTGGCCATGGACCATTCAGGAGGCAAGAAATTGAATGATGCGCGAGAAGGAATAGCTCTTGCTGCAGCTTCATTGTAAACCCTTTGTTCAAGAGAGATTTTTGCAAAGTTAGTAAAGTTTCGACGACCTCCAACCACCTCTGTCTCTGTTTTGTCATCTACAGTGTCTCGTGGTAGTATATATTTGAAACAGGATGGAAAAATTTTCATATGGAGGTTGGAACTCCTCCGCGGATTGCTTGTCTGCAAGGAAGTTCATTGTTCTCCTCAAGGAAAGGATATTCTTCTTAAAAAGACTTGCGGAGGAGGAGCAGAGAAGCAGTGTCAAACATGTAAATCTTCAAATCCAGGTAGAAAACGCTGTGAGCATTTGCAACTTTGTCGATGGCATTTCAAGGTTCAAAAACGATTGAATTTTTGTTGCCAATCGGTGTGCCCTTCCAGTTGCAGACTTCCAGATGTATAAAGCCTGATTGACCACTGAGCCAAACTAAAATAGAACGTAAGAGCAAAGTGCGCAAAGACGTGTTGGACTGGCAAACAATCAGAATTTTTTCCCGCGCAGTCTTTGAAGCTTTCTAGACAACTAGTAACCTGCATCGTGTGTGCAATAGGCACTTTCCGGGAAAAAAAAAAAATTCAATATGGTGCAGCATGGCTGCGAAAAGAAAGAGGGAGTGCGAGAAAGAAGAGAGAGGGTGCGATCCATCGAACAAGCAAAGGTTAGAAAAAGGAAGCTTGGAGAAGAAGGAAAGAAAACGACAAAGAAAAGGAGATAGAGAAGAGAATGACCAACCAAATACCGGCCAAAGGTCAGAGTAAGGCAGGACACCACGAGAGTTGGTCAAGGTCAAAATAGGACAGAGCACCACGGGGAAGGAAAGGAAAGAATTGAGTATTGAGCGATTGCTGAGTGCTGCAAGAATGAGGAATCCAACCTAGCTACAAAAGAGGTGACCGAAAGTCTTGGATAAAGAGTCCAGCCGCATTTGTGTTCCGGCAAGTGCATGTTGCTTGAAATGTGAAAATGCACATAAGCCAAAGTATTGCGGCATGCAGTCTTGCCAGTGTAAGCAAGGTCGAGTGCTGGGGCAGGGAAGGCACATGGCCTTAGGGCCAAAGGGGCTGTTTGCAGATCTCTTTGTTCGGTTGGACAAGAAGACACAAAAATCAGTACAAAGTCATCTGCCAAGGCCGAAGTTGGCTGCGTGAGCTGGCCCTTGAATGTCTTCCTCTTGCTCCTGGACTTCTAATGCTTTTAAACGTGCTAAGATAGAGGTTCCCTGCAACAAAACAGTGGTACAAATTTGAAACAGAGTGGAGAAAGGCAAAACCAGCAGAAGAGACTTGTAACTTCTCTGCGGATTGCTCATCTGGAAAGAAGTTCATTGTTGTTCCCTAATAATTTTGCCTTTAAAAGACTTGCAGGAGGAGCGGAAAAGAAGTCTTGAACATGTAAATCTTTGGATGTCCAGTCAGAAAGCGTTTGCAACTTTGTCAATGTTGTCTCAAGCTTCAAAACGGCCCTTTTTGTGGTAGTTATGGTCAATGACACTTCTTTTTTTCACTTCGCAGTGTGTACTTGTTACCGAGACACCGCGCTACAAACGGCGCAACTCCACTCAAAAAAAATGTCAAGCTTCAAAAACGGTAAAAATTTTGAAACCGATCGAGATCACAAGTATTGCCGTACAGATAGCATGCTAGAAAGTCAAGCTAAAGAGGAATTGCATGAGTGAAATGTAGCGCGACATGTCGTCTCTTCGCAAAAACTTTTAATTGCGGAGCGAAGACCAAACGTCCTTTAAAGGCACAAAAACTTGTCAAGACAGTCTTGACTGCATGTGATCCACATGTGAATCTGGAGGATTCTCAAACGTAGAAAAGTTTAAAGATATGGTATTGCAACCACTGCTGTGCCTTTGAAGCTTTACAACCGTTGTCCAAATGGGTCTAACCAACAGTCAGTGACCTCCAGTATCTCTCAATGCAGACTTCTGTGTATGAGGTTTCTTAGATCGGGATCTGTGAACATTTGTCGTTGTCACCCCGTAGTGCTGCCAAAGCGGCGGCTTCGGAACAAAATTTTGGAATTTTGGTCGAAGCTGCTGAAGATGCCTTGTTTTCGACAAAACTTAAAGATGCATGGTCAGCAAAATTCTTAGGAGCAGTCAGAGCTGTTTCATTCAGTTGATGATCGGATTGAAGTGGCTCGGTTGTTTGGTCGCAGTTTGGTTCGGTTCTTTCTTTCTTTCTTTCTTTCTTTCTTTCTTTCTTTCTTTCTTTCTTTCTTTCTTTGTGTGTTGTTCGGTTTTGTTTTTTTGGTTTTTGTTTGCCATGCATGATCACTGCAATTAAATTTTCTCATTGTTCCGTTGCGATTTCGCCACAAGTTGCTAGAACTTTTATTTTTTTACGGGAGAGAAAAGAAGATGCGCAGCTGAGAAACCGGCCTGTTGGCTCTTGAAACCACAGCTTGTTCACCATTCTAGATGGATGCGTTGAGGCTGTCTTTTAATGGAAGTTTTGATCGGCGCCTTCTAGCTCTTCTGCACGCATTTTTATGTCTTTTGCACCTGCTGCTGCAACACCTGGAGAATCATTCCCATTATTGCGTCCAGGTCCTCTTTCATCTCTGTGAAGCAGAAGGCTGTTTCGTTTGTGGCTTGAAAAAAAGAAATAAAACATTTCTTGAAAACTCCGATTCTTGCTGGGCCATAAGATGATGATTACAATAATGAGTATCATGATGGTGCAACAGTGGTGGTGATAAATGATGAGGATGAGGATGGTGATGGTGATGGTGATGATGAGGATGATGATGATGATGATGATGATGATGATGATGATGATGATGATGGCGATGATGATGATGATGATGATGATGATGATGATGATGATGATGATGATGATGATGCTGATGGTGACGATGATGATGATGATTATGAAGGTGATGGTGATGATGAAGGAAGATGAAGAGAGATCATGATGGAAGATGATGATGGAAGATGATGATGGTGATGATGATGATGGTGATGATGATGACGATGATGACGATGATGATGATGATGATGATGATGAGGATGATGATGATGATGATGATGATGATGATGATGATGATGATGATGATGATGGCGATGGGGATGATGATGGTGATGGGGATGGTGATGGCGATGGCGATTGCCATTGGGATGGGGATGGCGATGGCGATGGGGATGGGGATGGGAATGGCGATGGCGGTGGGGATGGCCATGGCAATGGCGATGTGGATGGTGATGGCGGTGGGGATGGCCATAGCCATGGCGATGTGGATTGCGATGGCTGTGGGGATGGCGATGGCGGTGGGGATGGCGATGGCGATGGGGATGGGGATGGCGATGGGGATGGCGATGGCGATGGGGATGCGGATGGGGATGAGGATGGGGAGGGGAATGGGGATGGGAATGGGATGGGGTTGGTGATGGGGCTGGGGATGGTGATGGTGATGATGATGATGATGAAGATGATGATGATGATGATGAAGAAGATGAGGGTGATGATGATGATGATGATCATGATGATGTTGGTGATGACGATGATGATGATGATGATGATGATGATGATGATGATGATGATGCTGATGATGATGGTGATGATGATGCTGCTGATGATGATGGGGATGATGATGAAGGAAGATGAAGGGGATGATGATGTTGATGATGGTGATGATGATGATGATGATGAGGATGGTGATGGTGATGGTGAGGAGGATCAGAAGGATGGTGATGAGGAGGATGATGATGGTGGTGGTGGTGGTGATGATGAGGATGAAGATGAAGGATCATGGCGGCGCAGTGGTTCTGCTGAGTGCAAATGATTTTTGATATGGGGCAATTTCCAGCCGACAGGCAAGCCTCCATGGATTGCCGGGGGGCCGCATGATTCATTGTTTGCGCCCCCCCAAACAGCCGCAGGTCTTTTGGTTTGTATCCATGGAACCCCTAGATCGCCAAAACCATGCCGCAGAGCATGTTTGCAAGATCATGTTTTTTGTATTTAGGTACGAACAATGAAAAATGCATCCTGCAATAGATTGCGTCAGTTCATTGCCCCGTTCAGATTCTGCGCCGGCCGGACCTCCCAAAAAATCGTTATTGATTCAAAATTTCCAGGTGGACATGCCCATCTCGCCCCCAAACAATTAAAAAATGTTCTTGTGTTTGGCTGCTGGCAGGCCGTTATATTTGCATTGTCGCTTCCTCGTGTGCTAACCGCTAAACACAACAACAGCATCAGTATGTTCCACTTGCTCCAGAATAAACTGGGGTGAACTTGTCCTAGCTTGTTCAAGGTGTAAGCTTGGTATTTTCGCAAGTCTTTTGAATGATCCGGCAAGAAGACCCCAAATTGTGTTGTGGGGGGACCTGGGGAAAAGGCATTGTATCGTGCGCAAATGAAAGCGGCCATATGAGAGGACAAGGGTGAGCGCGCAAATGGGAGCGCAAAAATGAGGGCATACATTTGAGCATGTAAGAAAGCCCATGGGAGCGCACATATGAGAGCACGTAGGAGCACACATGTGAGAGCACAATTGTGAGAGCGCAGGTATGAGAGCACATAAGAGCGCGCATATGGGAGTTCACATATTAGAGCGCGTAGGGGCAAACAGAGCAAGCAGGAGCACGCATTTGACAGCGCACATATGCGAGCGCATGGGAGCACACATATCAGAGCACGTACGATCTCACAAATAAGAGCGCAAGGAGAGCGCATCTATCAGAGCACGCGTATGAGAGCGCACATATGAGATTGCGCGAATGAAAGCGCAACTATGAGAGCACATAGGACAGCGTGCGTATCACTTCACATACAGGCATACATATGGGAGCACACAGGAGCGCGCAAATGAAAGCACATAGGAACACGCAAATGAGAGCACGCAAATGAGGGCACAGGTATGGAAGCACACAAATCAGAGCAGACATGTGAGAGCGCAAGTGGTAGAGCGCAAATGTGAGAGCACTCATGTCCCAGCTCACGTATGAGAGCGCGCGTGTGAGAGTAAAGATATGACAGCGCCCGAGAGCGCATGTAGGAGCACACATATGAGAGCACATAGGAGCGCACAGCTTTGAGAGCAGGCAAACGGAAAACAGAGGAACGCGCGTATGAGAGGACATAGAAGCACACAAATGAGAGCACATAGGAGCATACATATGAGAACACACAGGACTGCCCACAAATGAGAGCGCGCAGATGAGAGCACACAAACGAAAACGCATAGGAACACACAAATGAGCGCATACATATGAGAACGCACACATGAGTGCCCACAAATGAGAGCGCAGTAGGGAAGCTCTTGACAACATTTTTTGAAAAACCAAAAGTGAACACCATGCCCAGACGCGAGCGATGCGGTGCGCACGAAGTCAGGGAGAGTTGCGCCGGTTGCGTGAGCGGAATCAAACCTTGCACCGCGCGCGGAGGAGAGCGATCTGACGCGCACGAAGAGCACAGAGGGTTGCGCGAGCGAAATCAAAAGTTACACCCGGCGCAGACGAGAGCGATCCGACACGCAAGAAGTTCCAAGAGGTTTTCGCGAACAAAATCCAAATTTGCACCGCGCGCTGGCGAGAGCGATCCGACATGCACGATGTCCGCAGAAGGTTCCGCGAGGGAAAGAAAAACTCGCGCCGCACGCAGGTGCGATGCAAAAAAACAAGGGCATCAAACGCGCCTGAAGTGTCAGTGGCACAGCGATTTGCGATTTCAATGGTTGATGTTGCAAAATATTGCGCTTGCCAAAAAGGTGATCCCGAGGCATACGAAGTCTTGCGCATGTCAGGAAAAATGATCCCAACATAGCAGATGCAAAAATGACGACAGTCTCACGGCAACAACTTTTTCAGCTCATGAAAGGAGAGCTTGAGATAACGAATTGTTGTGCGTGCCAGGAAGAGTCGATGTTTTCGGAGACGTCGTTTTCAGTGCGCTTGCCAACGTTTTTGCAACATGGCAAAATCGACGACAGTCACACGTTTGTAAAGCAGATAGAATTCCTTGTGCTTGCCACAGATTCTTAATGCCCAAGAAGGACAAATGTCAGCTTTCCATTGCGCTCGCCACGTTAAATGCACATTGATCAAACAAAGGACACGGCGCGCAGACCAGAACGAAACTCCAGATGAGAGCTGTTTGAGACTAAATTTTGCGCGAGGCCTCTATCGAAAGCGGACGATGGAGGAATGTTTTTGACCAAAATGTGGATGAATTAGCCGCGCGTGCTGGAGAACACTTGAGGCTACACAGGGTCCGTTACCCTTAACGCAACCACCTTTTCAGTGCGCGCATTTTTTGGGGAAAAAGGTTTCAACAACAACAACAACAACAACAACAACAACAACACCAACAACATTCGAAATCAAAAATCATGAAGATCATCAGAAACAAAGGTTGCAAACTTGCAGCATTTGGGCAAGAGGGTTGCAAACTTACAGGGTGGTTTTCTATTTGTGGCCATGTCTTTGGCTTCATCACCATCACGTCCCAGCAGTTTTTTTCATGCGGAGTGCCTTCCTCATTTGGGTAAAAAATTGGTTTGTCGACATCGTGTAGGTATGGAACTGTTGACCCTAAGAGTTTTCGATGGGTCTTGCATTTGGTTCCACTTCGGCTGTGCAATGTTCATGGACATGGGCCATACAACACTTTTTTGACCAATAACTTTGCGATTTAATCCTCGCATTTAGCACGCAACTTGACACCCATGTTGTCCCCTCCAACATGCTGACAAGAGAACAACCTTCCCGTGAAACATGAGGAACCAATAGGGAAAATGCCTAATGCTGGCCCAAGTCTCCACAGCTGGATGTGAAATTCGAGCACATGCTTTTCCACAAGGTGTGATCATGCGGTGGAAAATCACAGAGCACAAGTAAACAGCGTTAAGATAAGTTAAGGTATATCATTTGAGGGAAAAAAAGAAGGCACATACATACAACAAACAGCAATAACAACAACCAACGGTGTCCTGGTTTGACCCTAGATGGTCAATGACCTTCATCGACAACCCAATCATTGACATTGGTGGTTTTACCAACGTTGATCCAGGATTCAAAAATCCCAAGCAATCGATGGGTGACAGACGGATACCTCCAAAATTTTGTGTTTTTCAGTTGAGTAAGATTAGTGAACTAAATCTCAGTCAAATTTCAGTTCTTCCCACAGTAGTGAACTCCTTAGCTGATCTCGGGTAAGCATTGCCCAGTCCAATGGCAAAGCGCAAAAACTTGGCAAATGACTGGGAAGAAGGACGTTGCTTTTGCTTTGTACGGCATGCTCAGGCTGGCAATGGGCAGGGGATTTCATTCATGTGACATGTGTCACGGCGGGAAACTCAGACATGTGACTTTGTGCTACCTGAGGGTGGTTGATTGGCCCAGCTACAACTGGTCCAGGCGGTCCCGGTACGTGCTTCACACGAAACTTGGATCAACACATGGGTGTTTTTCAAAATGGGGGACCCCAAAATCATCCAACAGTAATTCTTTTGAGTACTAAACCGTCCATAACTTTGGGGGTTCCCCATTTGCACAAACCACCACAGTGTTGGTATATTCCCTATTTTTGTTGGTGAACTTATCCCCTTATATTCATATATGTATATATAGATATATTCATACATATATATGTATATATTTATATTTGTATTTATATTTTGTATTTATATTTATATTTATATTTATATTTATATTTATATTTATATTTCTTTCAAAATATTTAAAGGAACATATATATATATAAATAAATAAATACTTTTTAAATATAGATATAAATATAAATATAAATAAAAATATAAATTTAAATGTAAATATAAATATAAATATAAAAACAATATATATATATATATTTACATATGACCCCCATTATTCTGTGTCATAATCCTCATCATTGACCGTCCTAATCCCTTTTGAAACCACATCCCCGGGTCACTGTTTGATGCGCCAGGCGCTTCACAACGCAACTTGATGAAATCAGTTGAACTCGCGGAGTCCACTGGGGTCCACCGGAGTTCCCGTTGCTGCTGCTGCTGCTGCCGCTGGTGTTGTTGTTGTTGATGATGATGTTGTTGTTGTTGTTGTTGGTTGTTTGCTGTATCTTTGTTTGATTGGTTGTTTACTGAATGCTGTTTGTATTATTTATGTTTCATGAATGTTGTACACACATTTGCATGCATGTATGTATTCGCGTATTCACGCATTTTTGTTTTTGTTATATCACGGTCATCGACCATCGGCTATCGCAGAAGTTTCCATAATAGGGAACCTATTGAAGAGGGAGGCTCGCTCCGATGCATGGAAGATGCAACAATCCACTGAAAGAGCGACATGTCTATCTTTGACTTAAATCTTGACTTCATCTACTTCCAATGTGCTCCAATAGTTTCATTTTTTCTGCGAATGTGCTTCAGGCCACAGCAATGCACAAAACAGCAGCACTTTTGCCTAGGACGTATACAAGACTATTGAAAAAGCACAGTATTCTGTGCGGTTCTTATCTGTCACAGACATATACACAGACGAACGCATCTATCTCGCTCTCTCTCCCATTCTCTGTCTCTCTCCCCCTCTCTGTCTCTCTCCCCCTCTCTGTGTCTCTCTCTCTCTCTCCCTGTCTGTCTCTCTCTCGACCTTTGGACCTCTTGACATGTCTTGTTTTCGACACCTCTTCTGAGGGACTAGCTGCTGCACCATTCCGTGAATCGGGGGTTTGACTTCCAAACGTGCTTCGGCAACCACTATCACTAGTAAACATGATTCACCAGTATCGATCATGATCGACCACTAAGCTACCATCATCAACCATGGACGAAACATGAATTACCAGTCTGTAAGGATTGACCTGGACGTTGGGGGATTCAATGGATTTATGCAAAACTGGTGGTGTTCCCAGCTTTCTTCTAGTGATCCCACAGGGCAGGAGCCAAATATTTGCCACGGTTCAACTGGAGCTTCCGCAAACCTTCAGAGACCTGTGAGATATGCTAAGTATAACCCTATGATGCGTCAACTTCCGACATCGTCAATCGAATTCTTGTAGTTCAGGTCCCTCCAGGGATGCCAGGCTGCTACAACGCTGAGGTATGCGATGACAATCTTTGGACACCCGACAATCCGCATCTTGCCTTTGGGATTTGCTTTTCCAGCCATATTAGAAGCCATGCATCCACCATGACATAGATTCAAATCATTGCTTGGAACCGTTTGTGGTTTTTGTATCGCTGGTGATGCACCGTATGGTTCAAGGTTGGTTCATGAACCAGGAACATTCATAATTTGAGTTCATTGCAGTTCAGGTAGAAAATTCAAAGTTGAAGGGATGTCGACCACCCTGCCGCAGAAGCAAATACATATTCACTTCCAGGGCCCCTGACACGAGATGGCTTGAGTTGCTTCCTTTGATTTCAATTCTCCACTGTGGTTGCTTCGAGCATCAGCCATACTGAACTTCCTTCGACCATGATTAATTGAGCTGAAGTAATCATCATTCAATCGATCATTTTCACTTATTTTGCTTTCACCCCTTTTGCTTCCACTCCAAAGGGAGTGCGATGATAGAGTGACACTGTCTAAATAGGCATTGTTCTAGTCTGTATGGCAGTGTTTCTTACCCTGGGAGAGTAACCATTATCAACCACTAGTAGCCGCTTTCCACCATCATAAACTGCGGTTTCCCATGTCTTGAGGCTCACGCCTGAAGGTGAAGGGCAATGTCAAAAGGCCTACCTCGCTGGTGCTCCTTTGTTCATGGACCAGGGAAACTTCAAGTCATGGTGTCCAACTTTCTCACTGGGGGTCTCTGAACTTTCTTGGGGACTTTAGGGTCTTGATCTGGGTCTGGCAAAGACCATTCTGTTTTCCTACCAAAGACATCCAAGAATACCGTGAGAGTCTGTCGCCGTTCGTTCCATTTTGTGGTCATTTTTGGATTCACAAGTCCGTGGTACAGGGTAAACATGTATAAACTGATCCATCATTACCAAGCACATGATTGAATTGTCATCTCTCCAGGCTCCATTTGGACCAACCTGTAGCCACAGCTGTGAGCCATACCGGGTAGGACTGCAGGGTTTCGATCGCGCAGGCGCACGAAGATTGGGGTCGCAAGATCTTTGACGCTGCTGACTTGATCATCGTGTCGCCTATGACGCGTGCCCTTCAGACTGCTTATTTTATTGGAGGAGCACAGCCTTGAGGGGCCTGCACTGAATCTTGCTGCGATGGTTTGAAAGGTAGCAGGAAAGTCCCATCTCCCGTGTTCTAAAAAAAGTGTGGGCCTAACGTTTCCTGCAGTTTTTAAGTCGAAAATAGTTCAGACTGGTCGTGGTTATACCTGTACTCTTGCGGTTCCAAGGGCGTGAAATGCCGAAGGTGAAATTTTGCAGGATTGGGGAACTCTGGATACATTGAACCCTGCCTGCGATCCACACTGATATTGGGGAACTCTCCCCCTATGGCATCCTACGGTCCTGTGGCTGTGCCCAATGTCTTGGCTGCTAGAAAGTGACGATCCATTTTTCAAGCCAGAACAGTGTCATATGATCATTTTGGAATGGTAGCAGGTTCCACAATCCATGGATATGTCGAGACCTTACATGATCAATTGGCGGCTAAGCCGCTTCCATGGTTTCGTGCCAGTGTATCTTAGAGGTTTCTGACCGCGCTGGAACAATAGTGGCTATCTATGTATGTGGTAAATGGGTATTTGTCAAAATAGTGGTATCTCCCAAACCAGTGGTTTCCTAGTAAAACAACCATATTTCATGAGGCCCACTTGTTACACTATCTTTGCATAGACCCAAACGAGGTATCTAATCCTGGTGCCGCAGTCGTCCATGAAAGTCGGATGATCATCCTGTTCTTTACCTGGATAAGGGCCTTGTCTGAGGAATATGAGCAATGGGGAATCTTTACGTCGCAAAAAACCTCTCATTGATGCCCCAGTATTCATGAAGTGGTGGTTATTGTATCCTTTGAAGAAGACAGATCATCATCCGGTACTTGTGTGAAAGGCCTATCATCCAAATGACCTAGATGACTATAACCATAGCTATTGTGAACTTTTGTTGGCCAATTGGTTTTGCTAATTTATTGATTGTTCAATTCATGCGGAAGATCGGGGTTATTGAAGGTTAATGACCACCCTACAACTACTTTTTCATTAGCATTGATGGTTCTTGATGGTCAGTATCCAGGAAGGAACCATCGCCATATCTCTTGACGATGATCACTTACTGCTTATAAACTATCAACGAGTGTCACAAAAGATCGTTGATGCTTATATGGCTATAGTTCATCATTAGCCAGAAACCATCTCTGGATGATGGTCACGTATGCCCAGCATTGATGGTTGATGCTGATCAGCTATGGTTCCTGGTTCATTTATAGCCAGAAACCATCAATGTCCCTGTCACAGCTCCCCCAAACACACCTTGGCGCCAGGATTGAAGCCCGAGGATCCAAGGATACTGGTGTCGCCCATGTGCCTCTGCCGGCAGTGGGTGAATGACTGCTGCTAAGCAGTAAAGATGTAGAGATCTTGAGATAACAACAGCAAACGTCTGGTGAGTTGGTTGGTTGGTTGGTTGGTTGGTTGGTTGCTTGGCTGGCTGGCTGGTTGGTTGATTGATTGGTTGGTTGATTGGTTGGTTGGTTGGTTGGCTGGCTGGCTGGTTGGTTGGTTGGTTGGTTATTTCTGCTGTTAACCCTTTGGCGAGGGAACACTAACATAAAAGCAGACTCTCTGTACAGGATTGAGCACTAGAATCGTCTTCTTTGGTTGTCAGGAAGGGTTCAACTATTAACTACGGTAGTGATGGTGAGCATGGACTGCTTATCGTGATTGCAATCAGAGTAGCAATATAAACTGTAACTAAATGAGAATCTTTGTGACTGTGTTCATGCTGGTTTGTGTCATCATGTATCTCACCATTAGTATCAATGTCATATGCCTCTTGTCATTATCACCGGTATCTGTATGATTCCAATCACTATTTCTATCACTACGATCGTGCCAATTTTTATGCCATGATTATCATCGTCACCGCCACCATGAGCATACAGAAACAAAAAGCTTCGCCAGATAGCATTTACCATTGTATATCATAAAAAAGCATTATCCAACAATCCAACACCAACCACTATCATCACTGCCACCATCACCATCGTTGAGCTGGCACGGGTTCCAAGCGGGTTCGAAACTTCTGGCGCGGCCGTGACCAACGCCACCTGGGGCCCCAAGTGTCACTACTGTAGATGTTAACGAGCTGCCATTGGCTTTCACAGCGGCAAGGCCGGTTTTCTCGTGCTTAAGATCTCTCTATTTGCCAAGTTTGGGACGTCATTCTGCCTTTTACACATTTGGCTCACCATTCTGGTATATCCTGCATCGCTTCTTGATTTGCGTTCACCGTCATTGGATCATCATGAACCAATATGGACCATAACCAGCCAATATTGCCCATCATTCAAGCAAAACAAGGTCATAAATTACTATTCACCATCATGAACCATCATTGACCATTATCAAGTATCATTACCCATGATGAACCGCTATCAGCCATTCTCAATCATCATGAACCATCAATGACCACTATTGAGTACCAAATTACTACCAACATCTACAAACCATCAGCAACCATCATCTCCTTTACCACCATCATTCATCGTCACGCATCATCAACCATCATCAAGCATTTCGAGACACTATGAACCTGTGTGTTTTCGCCATGCTCACCAGAAACCATCACCTTCAGCTTATACGGGAGCAAACGTCTCCGCAGGACCAACAATCCATGTTTTGCCAGTAGTACTAATCAAACAAGTGGGATCTTGTTTGTCACTACCTTAGTACTTTTGTGTGTGTTTTTCATACATTGAGGTGAACTCGCACGCATGAAGATGCCAGCAACCAAGCTCTGTTTCTTGCGAAGCCAAACTGACACGATGTGCCCGTTTCAATTGCTAGTTGTAAAACAATGTCACGTGGTTCCTCAAAGTAAGGGACCCCCCAAATCATCCAGTCTATGAACCATTCATAGTAATAAACCAACCATTTTAGGGGGTCCCCCACTTTTAGAAACTACCCTGCAAGTGCTTTGTGCAGCTGGCGTGGCCCACTGTTTAACGAAATCGGAGGATGCTCACCTGAACAACCTATGCTGTTTTTCATGGTTGACGCCCTGGAATTCAACAGGAACTTTTCAGGGACGGTTGGTGGTTTCGAAAGCATCCCAAGCTGTAGCTCGTCATCCCACTTGAAACAGTCAACTTGCCTCATGAAGTCCAGAAACTCGGTTTATTTCTCGATGATTCATGGATTCATGGCTCCACCTAGCCATTGTTACCCATGATCGCAACCCCATCAGTTATAATGAATTGCTTATTGGTGAGTCACCAGAAATAATCATTCTTTCAACAGTTTTGCCATATGAAATTAGCTTCCAGTACTGACCATGAGTTGTTATTGAGGGACGCTTGTTCATTGCAAACCTTTGTACATCTTTCTCATTAGTTCAGCACTGGTAGCCAAACTGTTGGGTTCATCATGAACCATTTTTAGCCATTAGTACTGACCATATTGCTTAGGCTATGAATCCAATTCACGAATGATTAGAACTACACCCCATTTGTCGACCATTGGGGTTGATCATCAGTACTAACAATAACACTTTGTCAACCAACATTGCGCATAAATTAATCATCATTCGTCATCAATCATAGGTTCACCAATTTTCAACCACGAGGAAACCACTAGGTCCGACCATCATCACCTATGATCAACCATTATAACTTCACAAACCATCAAACCAAACCATTTGTACAACACTTCATCAATACTCAGCCATGAGTGAACCATTGTACCAACTATGATACCAACCATTCTACCAACCAGCAACTGGTTCACCAACGACTTCAATGGCTGCTCAACCACTACCAGGTGTTGCTGGCCGCGCATCGGCTTCAGCATGCTTCAGCTGAGGTGTGCAGAGCACCTGTCGGGTGCGACCTGTGACGAGGGCCGTCCACTGGAGGAGCTTCGACAAAATCTGCCCTGGGCCAAAGGCCAGGACGCAGCTGCTGCGGTTTGGTGTTGTTGGTGTTGTTGGTTTTATTGCTATTATTATTGTTATTATTACTATTATGATCATTATTTTTGTTGTCGTTGTCGTTGGTGGTGTTCTTGGTGGCCATGGTGGTGACCATTATGTTGAGAGGTATTTGTGCACTGCCCTGATAGTCTGCAAATGGCTTCAGAATCGTCGTTGTTGGTCGTTTTTTTTCCCAACTGGGAGGCTGGAAAGGCATGGCGGATCTGGCAGAAAATTGGTGGACAGAGGAGCGACCCGAGGAAGCCTTGCGCGTCGCTGCGTTCTTGCGATTCCTCCAGGAGACGGGCGCAGGAGGCGTTTCCAAGCCACTGAGTTGACGTTTTTTTTCGCGGTGTACGGGTCTGATCCTTCCAGTCCTCATGATTTCTTTTACTTATATAATCAATTTACCAAAGATCCAAAGGGTGCAGGGCTATGGCAGGGCTTGATAGTTGTTGATCATTTGAGGTCGGAAATAGACAGTTCATTAGCTGGCCTTTGCCCATCGGTTTAGCATGTGAGCAGTGGTCAAAAGACGGTTCAGTGGAACTAGTATTGCAGTTGCCGTCGCATGACGAGATTTGGGATTTATTATTGTGTGAATCGATGGGATTTCCCAAAAGCGATACCCACAAATAGACAACAAGCATGCCACTGTGAAAAGCGATGGGATTTCTCAAAAGCGATACCTTTGGAATCAATGAGCATGGACTCCCGACCAAGTTTTGATCGCCGCACATGTGGTGGCAGATATTACTGCTATAGAGGGCATGCACACCATAAGGGGAGTCTATGCACCATCACTAGGGAGCTTATCAACTTCACCAACGTATTTTCTGTTATCACTTCTTGCTGAACCAGTCTGAACCAGCTTATTAAGCATTATCAACGGTCATGAAAGGTTTCTTAGCAGCTTATGAACCACGTTTTTTCTCATTGGTCAGCTTCTTAAGCACATCAACAGCCAGCTCACAACCAGCCCCCTGAATTCCTGGGCAAAGGGAGCCGCACAGGACCGTTCCGAGCGCCGAATTGTCGTAGTGTCGCACGGAGCATTTCTGGGATACATCGCCTCGGGCTCAGGGGCCTTCATGACCTGCCCTGTTTCAGCCAGCTGGTTGTTGGAGGTTGTTGGTTGGTGCTTGTTGGTTGTGGTCGCCCAAGGGTGCAACGCGACGGAGCCGTTGCTTTCGTTTTAATGATTTCGCTCCGAAAAAACTGAGACATGGCAAGACCAGTTGGACTCTGTCGACTGATCCACGGCGCCGAGGTTGGATACCAGATGGACAATGCCCAGCATCACATCATGACTTTGGAAGATTCTCACTCAGCGAAGAAAGCTTGTGAGAGGTCATCCTTCAACATCGGCTTTGCTGTGATCAGGCAGTAGCTGAGCTACGACCAGCGCGAACGCCATGTTGCCGAGCTGTCAGAAGATTGACTGTGGATCATCAGAGGTCATTAACCTGGCTCAGATGAGTTTTCCTATAAACGAACTTGTATATTCGGGGTCTACAGGAACTGCTTGATAGGATTTGATAGGGTGGTGCAGGTATACCAGTGGTTGCCCATCAAAACACTTTACGTATATACATGTATATACCAATATTTACACATCATGTTATCTGTATGTGCAAATATACATGTATATGTACATATAAATATGTATATCTAAATACATCTGGTATATCGAAATTAGTTATATCCCATCACTCGAGAACACTAGTGATGACGGACCATGCAAGGATTACACCGGCTTGACACAGCTTCGAAACGCTCAGGTACGAGGATGCGCCGTTAAAGCGCTTGGCAAAGGCACGCTGGGAGTGTCCCATGCGAACCATGGGTGATTTGTAAGTTATCAATCAGTTGTAAATCAGCCAATGATAAGTATTAATGGTTGAAACACTGATGATGCATCATTTTCAACGGGTCAGCAATGCTTGTAAATTGTCCTGGCTTTGTTGCTGCAGCAGCATCGGTAATTCTGGCGAATAGTTTTCTTACTATCCACCAGGTGGATAGTAATTGTCATCTAAGTATTCACCCAAGGATTATTTCTTCCGAAGGGTTCATTCCTATTGAAGAATCAGTTGGAGCAAAACAGCAGTGGAGCAAATCTTGACCATGACACATGTCATGAAAATTCACATGTCATGAACAATGGTCGGCGAACGCTGGAGCATGGAATTGCATGACGTGGTTGGGGCTTAGGTGAAGTTCACGACCCACGTAATGGTGAAGGCTAGTGATTAATGGTTTGCAGCCAACGATCATGTCACATATTTTGGCCCTGACTTGCTGTAGGGGTCAACATATCATTTTTTGTTTGATAATGCAAGACATCAAGCCATATAAACTAACAATTGGGGAATCTACCGCATTTTTTTGGCATGTTCAACGGTCCTTTGATCATTGCTGCTTCTAGATTGTTGCCTATTTGCAGACTGACAACAGCTGTCCAGGATTGGATACGATAGATTATTTTTGATTGTTTTTGTCCATTGGTTGCTGTTGCTGTCACCAGATTTTGCCGACTCTTGGTTGCTGGGACTAGAGTAGTGATCATTGTTCATGGCTCATGGTGATGAGTTATTCTTGATTATTATTGCATTCGTTTGCTATTCACTGGTCATTGTTTTTGATTAGTCCCAATAAACACATTCCTTACGAGCGACAAACAATCAGAACAAGCCATCAGCCAACAAGTTATGTAATGATTTTTCTTACCGATTTTTTTGATATTCTTCAAATCACAACAGCTTTGGGTATCAGGCCAGGGATGCATGGGAGAGGGATGTTTCGCACCAATCATTTCCCACTGGGAACCTTGGCGATGAGCCAGCGAGCGCTACGGAACCACTAGGACCAAATGGGAGCCAGTGCATTAAAAAGTCATTTGCAGATGCCAAGAACTGGAGGATGTAACTACTCGTATTGGTTTGTGAATCATGAGACCATATCAAAATCCTTCTTTTTTCTCCTATCTCAGCTTTGTGTATCTAGCCTCTGGAAGTATCCACCCCTTCCCCCACTTCTAAAGGTAGAGATTCGGGCCATGCTAAGCAACAGCTGGGATGCTGCTACTGGCACTTGGACGGCCTATTTTCTCTCAACCAATTTATTGCAACATCGAATTCTGGACAGCAACATCGGTGCCAGTACCTTAGACAATCCCTTGCATCCCTCAGGAATTATCCCTCAGACTCCCCTATGTCTACCATAACTGGTAGCTACCCTCGTTATAAACCAACGGCGCCCAGCTTGTAGCAACTGGTGGATTCGAAGGGATGATCATCCCACTTAGTAACTGGTTAGCCATCTAGGAACTGGTTCGTAATTATGGTTATATCCTCCTTATCAAGGATATGGGTGTTTCTCAAGTCATAGGGGTACCCCCAAATCATCCATTATTAGCTATTTACAGTAACAAACCAGCCATAACTTTGGGGGTCCCCTATGGCTTAAGAAACCACCATATAACCCACTTAGGGCAGTCACTAACCATGGCTCCTAAGGGCAGGCCCGGGACCCATCAGCTCACCATCGCCGAGGCACCGGTGACGTGCCTCCAGGGTCTGGGTCGAAAGCACGCGGCTCTGCTGGCCTCCTTGGGGCCCAAGACCGTCAGCGCTGCTCGGCCACGGTGCGGCACCGGAGCTGGGGCAGCGGGGCGGAGGTGGTGCCTGGTGGTTGGGTGGTTGGGTGGTGGTTGGGTGGTGGGTTCGGCAGTTGATAGAAAATGGATGAAAATAGTGTGATTTAGATAATGGTGATTTGGATAATGGTGATTTAGATCATGGTTTGGGATCTTTTAGCCATTTAGAATGTGTAGGATGATGATTTTCTTTATGGTTTGATAGTAGTGAGCGGTGTTGCTGGTCAAGAAGCTGCTGATATGTAAGGATGACCTCCGATGCGTGGGGCTAGGCATAATAGTGGTACCTAGCAACCATCCCCAAACGCCCTACCGCTAGTTAGAGGGATACACCATTTGCAGATGTTCACCAGCTGTCATTACACCCACAAGCATGTATCTTATTTACTGATGCTTTGAAGAGATGTACCGATCTGCCCAATTTTACCCTTTTATATGGAAGTGGGGCAGAATCCCATGCCAAACATGACAACATGATAGTCGTTGTTCTGGCATAGCATCATTGGTTCCCATCCGAGGCTCTCAACATCCATGATGGTACCCGCAACCACAATGGATGGGCCATTGGGTTCCATAAGTGGGATAATTAAGCGTATGGTCCCAATGGTTATTGTTTATTCCTTCTTTTCCGAACCATTTTTAAAGCTCAAACCATTTTCATGGATACTCGCATCAAGACTACAAATTCGCAACCATTTCCTGGCTGTAGCGATGAGCTGCGCCAGGGGTACCCAGCCCTTACGTTTCGGGCAACGGGGGAGCGAGGTTAGCCCTGGGTACTGTGATCGCCTCACCCAGGATTTGGCCAACTGGAAATTTGCGCGTTGGGCCGAGTCCATTTGCATCCTGAGCCCCAACGAGCAGGATGGATCTCGCGATGTGCCTCAGTTGGTCAGGGACGAAACAGGGGGAACAAGCATCATCAGGTATAGATACCTGTGGTGATAACCTTTGAAACTACGCATAATACGCATAGTCAATTATAGATAGGCATAAACCAGTAGTTCCAATTATAAAAGGAAGATAAACCTTGGTGGTATCAGGTATGCGACTACTGGGTGAAAGCAAAGACAGTGGTAATCAACACTACTTGGTAGCAATATAGAGAGCGGGTGTAGAGTTGGGTGTAACCATAAGCACCCACCAAGTGTTTGACTAGATGCTGAAAATAAGAGTAGAACTAGTGAAATGGGCGCAAAAACAAAAATCAAGTCAGTGTTGGTGTTGGTTGTTCAGATTGGTTCATGTACGTGGCTTTCTAGGGATTGTCACAAGCTACTGGATTCCCAGAATTGACCATCGGCAACCATGATCAACGATCATCAACGACTCTAAACACAATTCTTAACCGTTACTCCTCAATTCAGCATCATCAACCATCATCAAACACAACCTGTCACCACAATTGATCACACTTTAAACGGGTCATCGATGGCTGCCAACTGCTACAACCAATCCACAAAGAGTGATCCCAAGAGCCCTGTCATTGTGAATAGCAGGCGCCTGCTACGATCCAAAACAAGGGTCACTGGTAGGACTCGCAGCTTTTGATGCTGTGATTGACTGGTAAACCTCACTGGTCATTGTTGATGATTTGATGTTCTTAATGGGGTTCATGAAATCGCAGTTGCTATTGCTGGTTAAGACTAGCGGTTAATAATCAACAATGTTGAGTGATAGTGGCGTAATGAATGATGATAATGGTGATATCAATGAATAACCGTGACAATAGCTATTAACATTGACAAAGGTAAGCAATACAGGCGAGTCACAGTTTTGAGCGGTGAATCATGTTGGTGAGTAAAACCATTCATCACTATGACGAATCATGGTTCGGGTAACTACCACTTATATTAGACATGACTCGCTCGTGAAATGGCGAATCTTAAACCAACTTACAACGTAACTGGGGGCACTTCTACCGTCGAGGTCAGCAAGATTGAGAGCAAGATGAACATCAACAAGGCCTTGGACAAGGAGCTCCAACGGTCGGCAACAGCACAACTATGCCGCATAGGGGTAAGGTCAGCCATGCCGGTCACGCCAACAGCAAGTCAGATTGCGGGGATCAAAGTGCTGCCGATGACCGTGCGAGATCTGTGACTGTGTTGGTGTCCAAAATTATCAAGTTGATGCAGAAAATCTAGCGCTGTGGTTGAACCTGCCTTTGAAAAGGAATGCCTTATGTTGGACAGCATCATGGACAATCGCAAGGTGCCCAAGCACGGCTGGCACAGAGCTGAGAAACGCAACAAAGGGGCTAAAAAAAGGCAAAGAGGGACAAGAACAAGTAACAAGAGCAACAACAAGAAACAGCACAAACAAGAGCAGGAGCAACAACAACAGGACCAGTAAGAACCACTGGAACAGCCACTGCAGACACACACAAGCCGCCGCCAAGGATCTTCACAGTTGATTGCACCAGCGGACCAATCAGCGAGACTTGCTAAGGTTGAAAGGCCTGGGCTTCTCCCGGCCAAATGCGACATGTTGGAATGGCACATTTGGTGGTTTCTCAAAATAGGGACCCCCAAAAATGGTTGGTTTAGTACGATAAATGGTTAATAATGGATGATTTGGGGTACCCTTATTTTGAGAAACACCCATTTCCTGAAAACACTGAGAGAATGGTGTGAACCTAAGGGCGCCATTTCAGCTACTGGCGATACCTAAGTTCTTCCACTGCAACTTTGCAACTCACCAAAGCTCTTGACTCGCGTTTGGCAGCGCTGCCAGGCGTTCTATTTCTACTGGGAACACTTAGATAGGCATAAGAATCCCTGTCCAAAAGGCACCTCCATATCACTTTTTGTTCAGGTTGTTACAGCCCCAATCTTCAGGTCATCACCAGCCTAAAACAACCTCTAAAAGGCACCAGCCTTTTCATCACCGTTGTGCCCTAGGTCAGGTGTTCGATCAGCGCCACTTGGGGGGTCGTAGCCAGCTGCCAGCTCTCCAGGAGTGGGAAGGCTGGGCTATGTCCTTCCTGTTGGACGCACCGTTGTCCGCCTTCGCAGGCGAGCCCGAGGGGCTCGCCCCGGCTCCGTCACGTGGGAGATTTGTTTGTCGGTGCCATGTATTGCCAGATAGTGATTAGATATAATTAGATATGTAACACAGATGATAGATATATGATATGTCGATGTTCAAGTTACATTCTTTTATAAGCATTTCATAGGAATAAATCAACTATGACAGATACTAAATGTGTTCAGCTAAAGAAACCAAGGCAGATTTGTTGTACATGATTTGTACCGTTGTCATTAAGGGTAGGTCTCTAGTCCAAACTGCCAACATGTCTCTCTGGAGCGCAAAGCCTCCAGACTCGCTACAATCTGTTGCCACCTAGGTGAACATTGAGTCGCTGATCATAACCAGGGCACCTAATAGTTTCATGGTATATACAACTATGGCTGTTGCTGGGTTGATCAAGCAGCACATTTAACTAGTATTGTTGCTGTTGCTGTTGCTGTTGCTGTTGCTGTTGCTGTTGCTGTTGCTGTTGCTGTTGCTGTTGGTGTTGTTGTTGTTGTTGTTGTTGTTGCTGCTGTTGGTCGTCATCCACTATGATTTGGTATTGTTAGCAAACCATGCTGGAGCATTCATTATTGATCAATCATCAATTGATGGCTGAGTGAAAGTAGGTCATTATGACTAGTTAGTAGTCAACCAATTGGTAAAAACACATCGATTCCTGACCATTCCCTTTTTTCAGACCAAACAAACATGGCTTCTGCCTGCGTGCATCATGAACCGCTGTACAGCTACCCACTTGACAGTTCTTGCTCTGACAGAACCATAGCTAATGCTGGTTAATTTGATTCGTGACGGTTCAATGATGACAATGATGATGCTTATGAATACCTAAGCATTCATCAGCTATGATGATGCTTAGCTGTAAGTTCTTTGTGAGAATGGTGAAATTATGCCTAATCATAGTTGCTGACTGTCCACCAAGAGGTTTTGCCGGTTTCATTTTTTCTCTGCCTGGGATGATGCTCAACCAAGCTGGCCATTTTTGGAGAAGCCAAAGGTGTTTGAAAACACATGCACACATGTGCAATTCACAATCTCTCTCTCTCTCTCTCTCTTTGCGTCATCTCTAAGCATCATTCTACATATTTGCATCTATGTATACAGCTACATTTATTAAAAGCCATATGTGTCTATCTGTATCTATGCCTATCTATCTATGTCTATCTATCTATCTATCTATTTATCTATCTATCTGTATCTTTACCCATTTTTTTATATGTATATGCAAAGATATATATCTCCATGCAGCTCAGTATCTGTTGCCCTCATCCATGGGTCCGTTGCCTGGTCTCGGCGCACATTACGCCAGGTTTGACGCCCGCGAAGGATCCCATCTTCAAAGCCCTTGGTCTCAGCTGTATCAAGGACTTGGGCGAATGGAAATACTACCGAGCCTCGGTGAGCACGAGGACTCAAGGAGGGCCTGGAGAATGCTATGATGCTTGTGCTTATGGTTCGGATGGTTATGCTAAACTGCCAACAATAAACTGCCAATAGATGGTTTAGTATGGTAAGCTATGGTTGACTATGGTTCGACAGTGGTGGTTTAATGGTTATGGTACTATGGTGAGCGATGATAGCAACAATGCCAACCAACAGTAGTTGATAATCCATGGTGGTTGGTTGATGACGGCGGATTTACAATCAATGGGGACAATGATCAACCGTGATTGACCATTGTTGTAGCAACCCTGTGTGATGGATAACATGGGATCTTCATGGTTGACTATGTTTATCTACGGTTAAGAACAGACAGTGCTGGTTAATAGCCAGGGGCAGCGATGCTTAAGGCTGGCCATGTTTCAAGATGCCCATATATTGATGGTTTAGTCTTACCAACCAGCGAAGAGGCTTTCATTAGTGAGTCTGCGCGGATCCTGATGAAATAATCAGACCATGGATGATTGGAAGATTCACCACTGGTTAACCAGCTGGCGAATGGTTGATACTAGGGGATAATGATCAACCATTGAATAGGGAATATACCAACTATATCTGGTAATGGGTCAATATGAAGCAACAAATGGCAAGCATCCCAAGAAAGACAAATCTGATCATTGGTGGGATGTGAACAGCTGGGATAGAGAGGTTTGACCCACAAGCAATTGTTGATAGTTGTTCGTAGAGATTGTCAGGATGTTCGTCGACTTTTTGGTGAAGTTTGCTAGGGTAAAACATGGCTTCTTGTCATTGAAGTCTTTCTTCTCCCTAAGCATCGGTACCCATTTGGGGATGCACTCTGTGAAGTGTTGCTGCAACTGGTTGTGACCATCTTGGAAACAGATTCTTACTGATGGGCATGGGTCAAGACTTGTATAGTTAATCCACATTACCCTTTGTTGCTTAGTCATCATGATGATCCCTCTTACCAACCAGCACAACCATCACTCTCCATCATTCTCCATCATTGATTATCATTATCCAGCATGTTTTCTCATACTAGCTGGTGGTTGAGAGGGAGCAGTGAGCCCAGGGGTATCGGTCGTGCTATCCAAGGGGCAAGTGGTTTGGCGCTACCAGGGGTTGATCTCAGCCTTAGGATGGGCAAAGGCCATTTGTACACTTGCAGAAGTTGAAACTGAGAACGGTGCCTCCAGCTGAGCGGACCCTGAGTTCCTTGGGAAGGGGCTGTGCCGTTTGGCATTGCATGTTGTACCTTAGCGGAAGTGCCTCCCCATGACATGACCAAGTTTTCATGGGAGATTTCAATTTCATGCGTTTCATGCTTGATGTTTTTTCTCGGATCCCGCGAAGCAAAAAATCTTCCTCTGAAAGCTTGGGACAGCAGGGTGGGGGGGACAATCCCAAGCGTATGGTTTTAGTGCACCTTTTATGTCCAGTGCTGCTTACGTCTCATGTGAGCTTGGCAGCAGTGGAACCCAAAATCTTTGCTGCAGTCGGCAAGGGTGGGTCGCTGTTAGGTGCCGTTGGTCGCTGTGTTTAGCCCAGTGGAAGTGTTTGAAGCATCCCTGGGCTGAAGATGTTTTTTCTTTACAAACTTGGTTCATTCAATGTGTTTGACAATGGTCAAGGTGAACAGTGGTTAGGATTGGTTAATAATCACCAAGGACATAACCGCTGTTGCTTATCATTGGCAATCAACAGTGGTTTGACATGTTTGACCACCATTTTATACATTGGTTAATCAATTAGGATTGGTGGTCATTTGCAGTTCCTTCCTTGATTTTATGCCCTTCTTCCCAACCATGGTAGTAATTCGTGGTCAATAAACCGGGTATAGATTTGATAAATGATTGGCAGCATTTAAAATCAGGTAAAGATTTCTTTTCTTGATTTGCCCTTGTTCCTGGCATTGAACTTGTTTTTTTTGTGACCTGCAGAACTAGGATGAGATAAGTTCTTGAGGTCCGCAAACATCACGGTTGAGCATATTCAATCCCAGGCTGAGTTGAGTGTAATGGCTGACCTTGTCGATGATCATCCACGGTTGACAGGACAGATTCCTGAGTCCTGCCTCTCTTCGTCAGCTTTCAAGGCACATGAAATCGAGAGTTTCGTAAGCACAGGTAATTTCCGGAGGATTTTACCATTTATTCTGGGAACCACTTAACCAAGACTCTCGATCATTAATACATCATTAGACCATCATTAAACCACCATTGTGAACCATGATCCATGATCCGTGATCAACCATTTCTGTATTCCACAAAAGAGTTTGGCCGGCCAAAGTTTCACAAACAGCACAAGTCCGTGTGGCACCGTCAAGCTAAGCATAGGTTGCATGACACATTTTCACAGTACTCCAGAAGATGTGTGGTTGGTTGATGATAACCTGATAAGCCAAGGGTCAGAATTAGATTTGATTGCCGGAGGTGCCAAAGCCGCCTGGAAATCACTGGCGAAAGTCATCCACACACCTCCATGAAAATGTACGGAAACATCTTGCAAGAGCGTAAATCCAGCACCAGACTCTCTAGAAACCATCCGCTGAAAAACCATCCATCGATATGATTCGAAATGCCCGTAGGTTCGACTGCTTCCTTGCACTTTTCGTGTTTTTCCGGCTTTTCCCATCTTGTCTTACTCTCCCTACCCAAGGGCCTACCTTTAGCTTCAGTTGCTCTCGTTCTTGGCCGAGTCATCTACTGCATTCACCCTGTGCTTCCATCAGCTCGGTCTTCTGTCCCTGCTCTTCATCTTGGAGCTCGAACCAAGAAGCAAAGGGATCCAACATAAAGGCAGCTGGTAGTCAACCAGGGCGCTGGGGTATGATCCTTAATCATTGCTTGTCGATTACCTTCCAATATTGTCAGCTAGTGAAACGTCCTTGTTGCACCAGGGCAGTATAAAGCCTTGAATCCACGGCTATGGGTATCTCCAAAAAGTGTGCATGATCCAACGACGAGGGAATGGAGGTTTAGGCTCTATGTTCGGTCTACCTGATGAAGTCACTCACAACACGCTATAGTTTTGTACATTGAGCTGTCATGATTATTTTAGAGTATTATTTAGATTTATTTCCGATCATTAATACATGGATTTTGGTATTATCGATCAGTTTCGAACCTGATGTTGTTAGCGTTTTACATCCTATTGTCCGCCATTGAACGTCATGATTCAGAATCACTGACTGCCATGAACCACTACTCATAGCCACTATGAATCAGCATGTCCACATGAAGCATCTTAAGCCATTATAGACAAGGATTCATCATTGGGAACCACCATTGGACGATCATTTCTCCCTCCTCGCACTGCGCCATGGTTGACCCCGCAAAGCCCGCCGTGTGCCGTGATACCGGGGATGAGTGTCGCAGTGCTCGCAGTGCCTCCATCCTGGAACATGCAACTGAGGCGCAGGGGATGGGTGGCCAAGCCAAGTTTGGACCAATCACCTTACTTATAGGGATGATGGCAAATGATTCTTATTGGTTAATTGGTAATGATTCTGATTATACTTGTGAATGATTATGGTGGCAAATGATTCTGATTATGTCATAGTGCTTTACTGATTATGATTGACAGTGGTTAATGATTGCTAACGATGGTTAAGATGGCTGCTGTCAAAGGTGCAACAATCACGGTTCATAGTGGCTGGGGAATGATTCGCCAATTGCTGATCGTGGCTGTGGTCAACGATGATCAACTAATGGTTTATGGTTGATAGCGCGGTTGATGATAAGTTCTAGGAACCAAACAGACCATAAATCACAATAAATGACCATAAATAGCCTGTTTGGTAGTGGATAAGTTCTAAGAACCGTCAATGACCAAGCAGATTTGCTGTCAGCAAGACAGATGATGGCTCTTAGGATTGGCCGTCAATTCAAATCGCTGTCAAGTCTCGATGTTAGATAATTCAAAATTGATGGCCTGATCATCGATGGCAAATGTTGAAACGGTTTGATATATGAATGTTCAAATCGTTCACCATGATGGCAAAGAAAAAGTGATGATTCTCAATGGTTAGAGTTGGCAACCTACAATATGGGGGTATCTCAAGCCAGTTTGGGGAACCCCACAATGGCTGGTTTATTACTCTAAATGACGAATATTGGATGATTTGAGGGTACCCCTATCTTTAGAAACACCCATATCCAAAATCCCAATAAATTCGAAACTGCCAAGTTCGGCATTCGAAGAGGTGAGGTCTAAGCTAACCAAATCTACAAGCTGCTGCCCCGCAGTTCACCGCGTTGACCGTCACAACCGGGTCACCAAGAAGAAATGCACAAGTCGGTGCCGCTATTGGCATCAAGGTTTACAGTTACCACTTGGAGATAATTTTTCTACCCTCTGATAAGCTAACCTGGCAATGGAAAATCCACTCTGTAGTTTCCTAATGGTTGATGCTGCTTGATCTTGGGAATGCGAAGGAGTCAAGAAACCGACGAACAAATAAACGATCGAGCAGACACATGTCACACTTTGGAAGAAGCAGTTGCTTTGACGCCAGTTTTTGATGCCATGTTTTTGAAATTATTCAAAACATGGAAGATACAAAAACAGATGTGTTTCTGACGGTTGAGGCCCCAGCATCACTCACAACGGCCAGTTATTGGTTGGTTCTGGCGCGTCCAAGTGCTTGTTACGTATTTGCCCGGGCCCCTGTCTCAGCTCATCAACAGGGTTATGATCTGATAAACGAGCAGATTCGCCCATCCATCCCCACCGACTACTGTTAGTGCAACCCCGTAGCAATTTCCACCTCTTCATGAGCCTATGAGAGCACGTGATTGCGGGATGACACTTGAAAATTTCGAAGCAATATTCAAGCAATTAGTTTGCATCAAAAGTCCCAAGGGCCTTTTTTTCACCAACTGTTGGTGTCTACGAAATGTGTTGGTGTCAATATCGCCCACAAAGGTGAACTGCAAGAAAGATGAGCACTGTCTATGAACAGATTTTTGCATTCAACCACTACTGCCCTCATTAGGAGTAGTCAAAAAGATCACAGCTAATCTATTATCAGTCAGCATCATAGACCATTGGTCGTCAATTACAATGTAATCACCAATGTTAATCACATTTAATCACTATGATTGATCTAATATAACTATGATTGATAGTAGTCACCATATCCAAAAACTATGTCTGATAATAGTTGTCATTGACTGTGATTTTGGCTGTCTACCCGCAGCTTGGCAGATTCGGTAGTCCATTCTTGTCTTAGACCCAAGGTTCACTGCCAACAAGACCCACAAATGACTCGGACTCCATGTGGCAACCAGGAATCCACTGGTATGTCTTAGTGCTTGCTTATGATTAATTCATTGCTCATCAGGGTTGCTAATGATCAATGGTTGGTTTATGATCAATTTATGGCAGATCATCGACTCACCATTGGCCAACCATCAACTAATCATCAAGCAACTGTGAACCAACCATTAACGAACCATTAACCAACCATTTAACCAACCATTAACAAACCTTTTACCCAACCATTTGCCCAACCATCCTGTCATGGTCAATGATGAGTTCCAGCTTTGGATGTTCTGTGCAACTCCAGGCCCTACGAAGACACTTTGGCTTTGGAGCCTTGAGAGACTTCCAAGCCAAAGCCATTGGAGCGTGGGCGGATGGAAAGGACGTGTTGCTTGGCCGACATTAGTCTTGTAGCCCAGCTAGGACCTCCTTGCCTCCAGCTCAAACTTGTAAAATGCCGACCTACTGGACCAAGACCTGCCAAGTACCCGCATGATGTATGGCTGCAACTGCTGTAGGTTGCTGACCTACTGGACCAAGACCCGCCAAATACCCACATGATGTATGGCCGCAACTGCTGTAGGTTGCTGACCTACTGGACCAAGACCCGCCAAATACCCACATGATGTATGGCCGCAACTGCTGTAGGTTGCTGACCTACTGGACCAAGACCCGCCAAATACCCACATGATGTATGGCCGCAACTGCTGTAGGTTGCTGACCTACTGGACCAAGACCCGCCAAATACCCACATGATGTATGGCCGCAACTGCTGTAGGTTGCTGACCTACTGGACCAAGACCCGCCAAATACCCACATGATGTATGGCCGCAACTGCTGTAGGTTGCTGACCTACTGGACCAAGACCCGCCAAATACCCACATGATGTATGGCCGCAACTGCTGTAGGTTGCTGACCTACTGGACCAAGACCCGCCAAATACCCACATGATGTATGGCCGCAACTGCTGTAGGTTGCTGACCTACTGGACCAAGACCCGCCAAATACCCACATGATGTATGGCCGCAACTGCTGTAGGTTGCTGACCTACTGGACCAAGACCCGCCAAATACCCACATGATGTATGGCCGCAACTGCTGTAGGTTGCTGACCTACTGGACCAAGACCCGCCAAATACCCACATGATGTATGGCCGCAACTGCTGTAGGTTGCTGACCTACTGGACCAAGACCCGCCAAATACCCACATGATGTATGGCCGCAACTGCTGTAGGTTGCTGACCTACTGGACCAAGACCCGCCAAATACCCACATGATGTATGGCCGCAACTGCTGTAGGTTGCTGACCTACTGGACCAAGACCCGCCAAATACCCACATGATGTATGGCCGCAACTGCTGTAGGTTGCTGACCTACTGGACCAAGACCCGCCAAATACCCACATGATGTATGGCCGCAACTGCTGTAGGTTGCTGACCTACTGGACCAAGACCCGCCAAATACCCACATGATGTATGGCCGCAACTGCTGTAGGTTGCTGACCTACTGGACCAAGACCCGCCAAATACCCACATGATGTATGGCCGCAACTGCTGTAGGTTGCTGACCTACTGGACCAAGACCCGCCAAATACCCACATGATGTATGGCCGCAACTGCTGTAGGTTGCTGACCTACTGGACCAAGACCCGCCAAATACCCACATGATGTATGGCCGCAACTGCTGTAGGTTGCTGACCTACTGGACCAAGACCCGCCAAATACCCACATGATGTATGGCCGCAACTGCTGTAGGTTGCTGACCTACTGGACCAAGACCCGCCAAATACCCACATGATGTATGGCCGCAACTGCTGTAGGTTGCTGACCTACTGGACCAAGACCCGCCAAATACCCACATGATGTATGGCCGCAACTGCTGTAGGTTGCTGACCTACTGGACCAAGACCCGCCAAATACCCACATGATGTATGGCCGCAACTGCTGTAGGTTGCTGACCTACTGGACCAAGACCCGCCAAATACCCACATGATGTATGGCCGCAACTGCTGTAGGTTGCTGACCTACTGGACCAAGACCCGCCAAATACCCACATGATGTATGGCCGCAACTGCTGTAGGTTGCTGACCTACTGGACCAAGACCCGCCAAATACCCACATGATGTATGGCCGCAACTGCTGTAGGTTGCTGACCTACTGGACCAAGACCCGCCAAATACCCACATGATGTATGGCCGCAACTGCTGTAGGTTGCTGACCTACTGGACCAAGACCCGCCAAATACCCACATGATGTATGGCCGCAACTGCTGTAGGTTGCTGACCTACTGGACCAAGACCCGCCAAATACCCACATGATGTATGGCCGCAACTGCTGTAGGTTGCTGACCTACTGGACCAAGACCCGCCAAATACCCACATGATGTATGGCCGCAACTGCTGTAGGTTGCTGACCTACTGGACCAAGACCCGCCAAATACCCACATGATGTATGGCCGCAACTGCTGTAGGTTGCTGACCTACTGGACCAAGACCCGCCAAATACCCACATGATGTATGGCCGCAACTGCTGTAGGTTGCTGACCTACTGGACCAAGACCCGCCAAATACCCACATGATGTATGGCCGCAACTGCTGTAGGTTGCTGACCTACTGGACCAAGACCCGCCAAATACCCACATGATGTATGGCCGCAACTGCTGTAGGTTGCTGACCTACTGGACCAAGACCCGCCAAATACCCACATGATGTATGGCCGCAACTGCTGTAGGTTGCTGACCTACTGGACCAAGACCCGCCAAATACCCACATGATGTATGGCCGCAACTGCTGTAGGTTGCTGACCTACTGGACCAAGACCCGCCAAATACCCACATGATGTATGGCCGCAACTGCTGTAGGTTGCTGACCTACTGGACCAAGACCCGCCAAATACCCACATGATGTATGGCCGCAACTGCTGTAGGTTGCTGACCTACTGGACCAAGACCCGCCAAATACCCACATGATGTATGGCCGCAACTGCTGTAGGTTGCTGACCTACTGGACCAAGACCCGCCAAATACCCACATGATGTATGGCCGCAACTGCTGTAGGTTGCTGACCTACTGGACCAAGACCCGCCAAATACCCACATGATGTATGGCCGCAACTGCTGTAGGTTGCTGACCTACTGGACCAAGACCCGCCAAATACCCACATGATGTATGGCCGCAACTGCTGTAGGTTGCTGACCTACTGGACCAAGACCCGCCAAATACCCACATGATGTATGGCCGCAACTGCTGTAGGTTGCTGACCTACTGGACCAAGACCCGCCAAATACCCACATGATGTATGGCCGCAACTGCTGTAGGTTGCTGACCTACTGGACCAAGACCCGCCAAATACCCACATGATGTATGGCCGCAACTGCTGTAGGTTGCTGACCTACTGGACCAAGACCCGCCAAATACCCACATGATGTATGGCCGCAACTGCTGTAGGTTGCTGACCTACTGGACCAAGACCCGCCAAATACCCACATGATGTATGGCCGCAACTGCTGTAGGTTGCTGACCTACTGGACCAAGACCCGCCAAATACCCACATGATGTATGGCCGCAACTGCTGTAGGTTGCTGACCTACTGGACCAAGACCCGCCAAATACCCACATGATGTATGGCCGCAACTGCTGTAGGTTGCTGACCTACTGGACCAAGACCCGCCAAATACCCACATGATGTATGGCCGCAACTGCTGTAGGTTGCTGACCTACTGGACCAAGACCCGCCAAATACCCACATGATGTATGGCCGCAACTGCTGTAGGTTGCTGACCTACTGGACCAAGACCCGCCAAATACCCACATGATGTATGGCCGCAACTGCTGTAGGTTGCTGACCTACTGGACCAAGACCCGCCAAATACCCACATGATGTATGGCCGCAACTGCTGTAGGTTGCTGACCTACTGGACCAAGACCCGCCAAATACCCACATGATGTATGGCCGCAACTGCTGTAGGTTGCTGACCTACTGGACCAAGACCCGCCAAATACCCACATGATGTATGGCCGCAACTGCTGTAGGTTGCTGACCTACTGGACCAAGACCCGCCAAATACCCACATGATGTATGGCCGCAACTGCTGTAGGTTGCTGACCTACTGGACCAAGACCCGCCCCGTACCCGCATGATGTATGGCTGCAACTGTTGTAGGTTGCTGACCTACTGGACTAAGACCCGCCCCGTACCTGCATGATGTATGGCTGCAGATGCTGTAGGTTGGTGACCTACTGGACCAAGACCCGCCCCCGTACCCGCGTGATGTATGGCTGCAGCTGCTGTAGGTTGCCGACCTACTGGACCAAGACCCGCCCCCGTACCCGCGTGATGTATGGCTGCAGCTGCTGTAGGTTGCCGACCTACTGGACCAAGACCCGCCCCCGTACCCGCGTGATGTATGGCTGCAGCTGCTGTAGGTTGCCGACCTACTGGACCAAGACCCGCCCCCGTACCCGCGTGATGTATGGCTGCAGCTGCTGTAGGTTGCCGACCTACTGGACCAAGACCCGCCCCCGTACCCGCGTGATGTATGGCTGCAGCTGCTGTAGGTTGCCGACCTACTGGACCAAGACCCGCCCCGTACCTGCATGATGTATGGCTGCAGCTGCTGTAGGTTGCCGACCTACTGGACGAAGATCGGCCCCGATCCCCATGATGTATGGCTGCAACTGCTGTAGGGCCGCCCCGACCCCCCATGATGTATGGCTGCAACTGCTGTAGGTTGGTGACCTACTGGACCAAGACCCGCCCCCGTACCCGCATGATGTATGGCTGCAACTGCTGTAGGTTGCTGACCTACTGGACCAAGACCCGCCCCGTACCTGCATGATGTATGGCTGCAACTGCTGTAGGTTGGTGACCTACTGGACCAAGAGCCGCCCCGTACCCGCATGATGTATGGCTGCAACTGCTGTAGGTTGGTGACCTACTGGACCAAGACCCGCCCCGTACCTGCATGATGTATGTCTGCAACTGCTGTAGGTTGCCGACCTACTGGACCAAGACCCGCCCCGTACCCGCGTGATGTATGGCTGCAACTGCTGTAGGTTGCTGACCTACTGGACCAAGACCGGCCCCGATCCCTATGATGTATGGCTGCAACTGCTGTAGGTTGCAAACTGCTGTAGGTTGCCGACCTACTCGACCAAGACCCGGCCCGATGCCCATGATGTATGGCTGCAACTGGTGTAGATGGCTGACCTTCTAGACTTGCCTTGAGCCAGACTATGATGACTATGTTTGGCTGTACCTGCATGGGCTTAAATTTGGGATAAATGAAAGGTTGGAATCAGCCATTTTCTTCGTATTTTGTCGAGGTTGACACATGTTCCCACTGGGTTCGGGCATCCATAGCCATGTCTATGCCATGCATTAGCCAGAATCTTAGCAGCCACAGCCAGGTAGGTTGAACACGGCCACCAGACTTAGTCATTACTGTCCAAAATGTTTTTTCATTGTACATTGATGATTCTGAAGTGCCATTTTTCATCATTTTGAATCCCCCAAGCCTGACGAGGCCTCACCGTGCCTCACCTACTCTCAGCTGGGGCTCAGGTTGATCGCGCTGAGCACCGGTGCCGGGAAGTCGGCGTGTTTTCAGCTGCCGCCTGCAGCGCTAGCCCTGGGGCAAGCGCGGGACACGCAGCAGTGCTGCGTGGTGATCTCGCCCCTCATCTCCTTGATGCAGGACCGGTGATGGCCATCCTGGAAGCCCATCACAGCCGTAGGTTCCCACCCCGTGGCGTTTGGTCAGATGGGAACAGCCAGGGATACAGGGTGCAGCTAGGTATAACCAATGATGAATTTGAGACAGATGGTATAGTCATGTAAAGCCCATGGTATATAAAGATCTAGGTTACAAGCGATGGTCAATTCGGAAGATTGGCATATCGAACATGGATGTCCTGGGTCTGTTATGGTAGATCAAGCTGTTGACGCTTCCAAGATTTGTTGGTGAATCGCCAGCCTTTTTTGTATATTTGGCAGGGCGGGGGCGGTTTGCTGTCAATTATCTGCCATCATAACCAATGATTGATTGCAGGATATGCCAAACGGACATGAAACAACTGCAAATTGGGGTATCAGTTTGATCTCTTTTTGCGACAGCTTTTGGAATGCCGGGAAGAATATTACTTATTTAGTAGTGAGGCAAATTGGCTCGAAAGTCGTTGCAAGAAGGGTTGGTTTTTGGCACCGAAGTGTCTGGGATTTTGCCAGCCGTTTGACTTGATTCCTGCAACACTACAGCCCAAGGACCCCTCAGTGATAGCTGCTTATAGCCGACCCAAGTCCGAAATCTGGGTCAAGACATGTCGGATGTGTACTGGAACCAGCGCTTGAATGTTCTATTTGTTGAGCAACCCGAGCAGCTCTGACCCACCACAAGACCTTGCCGTTGCCCGGCACAACGTGTTGCTTCTCGCCCTGGGTGAAACTAAATCACCATGGATCTTTGCTGCACCTGCACCTACTCTAGATCCATGGTCAACAAAGTGGAAGGGATTGTTGCCCAAGTGTCATAGGAGGGTGGTCTTTGAGAGTACAATCCTTGGAGGAAAAATAATTCCCCTGTGTCGTGAATGCAACTGCTTTATATGAGCATAAGCCCTTTCCAGGCATACTTATTTGAAAAGTACTTCTTGAGAAGACTCAGCAGCACGAATGTCACACGAATGCAATGCTTTGGAAGAGAATACAAAACGGCTTGTACTCTTCTAAAGAACTCGACAGTCGACATCTGATAAGACAAGGGACCGCCCACATATGTTATCTCTCAAAAGGGGCTAGGTTTTCAGTGCTTTTCACAGGTCTACTGCATTTGCTGCAACGAAATCTGCACTGTACTCCCTGTATGTGAGTATAAACCCTTACAACGTGCACTTGTTCCGAGCGCATACCTTGAAAGATCGTATTGTGTATATTTTGAAGATGTCGGAACACCAAATTTCTTTTTGTTTTTGCAAACACTTTTTCGAATGAATCTGCACTTTCCGTAAGGGGTTCTACGTCTTCAAAACGATCGCTCCCAAAAAGAAGTCCTTCCATCTTCTGGTACTCAATTCTTAAGACACAACCTCATGACATACTGACATCAATCAATCAGTCGATGATCAGCAATCAAGCAGTCAACATGAAGTCATTGTTTCACGTTGCCTTCTATGGCATGCTGACATTCTGTTTCTACTGCAAGCTAACTTTTTCGCCTGTTCAAAGAGACGCTTGTAGGCCCTCTCACAGTTGATTCACTACTACAGCCTACCCACTGCCACCACCACAGCGGTTAAGTGGTCACACAAATTAGATGATCGTTGCAAAACCTTCCCAGACATCAAAAGTGCATGAATCACACAGCACAACATGCACCAGACCTGCACAGGCATCAAACAAGGAATAAATGAGAAGCTCCCAGCATCTACCCACCAAACTCTGAAGAGTCTAGACCTCATTGGAAAACTGCTTGTCCACTTCGGACTCTTCTCCACTTTGATGTCGATCTTTCGATCAGGTGAGAGATTGAAGAGTGAACATATGTGTTTGGTCAATTTTCATGCAGAAAATACATGGTTCTTGGCAATCTTTTTGTGATCATTTTCATCAACTTCCATCCTTAATGCCAAGTTTCATCCATTTTCCAAGATGCGGCACCTCCAAAATGGCACCCATGTCATGTTGACATTGCTACAGGACCAGT
This sequence comes from Symbiodinium kawagutii, assembly GCA_009767595.1. NCBI lineage: Eukaryota > Dinophyceae > Suessiales > Symbiodiniaceae > Symbiodinium > Symbiodinium kawagutii. The sequence goes on along the minus strand of VSDK01007747.1, from coordinate 271,080 downwards.
GCCGAACTCTGCAGCAG
>VSDK01007747.1:240472-264824 GCA_009767595.1 Symbiodinium kawagutii | reverse complement strand
CAGCACCTGCCGACAGCACCTGGCACCAGCACCTGGCACCAGCACCTGGCACCAGCACCTGGCACCAGCACCTGGCACCAGCACCTGGCACCAGCACCTGGCACCAGCACCTTGCAGACAACACCTGCCGACAGCACCTGGCCACACAGCACCTGCCAACAGCACCTGCCGACAGCACCTGGCACCCACAACCGGCCCACAGCACCTGCCGACAGCACCTGGCACCAGCACCTGGCACACAGCACCTGCCGACAGCACCTGGCCACAGCACATTCCTGCACATTTCACCAACAGCACCTCCCGACAGCACCTGCCGACAGCACCTGCCGACAGCACCTGCCGACAGCACCTGGCACCAGCACCTGGCACACAGCACCTGCCGACAGCACCTGGCACACAGCACCTTCAGCCAGAAAGTTCGCCGACAGTGACTTGTTATTTGGGAAGTAAGAACCCCTATAGCTTCCAGCTATCTGGGGAAAAAACCAGAAGCAACAATCCGAACTAACATTGGCAATCAACAATCAGAACCAACCATCCGAAATCCACAATCCGAAATACTCCTTGGGGTCACGAGCCCTTCACAGGGCGGGTGTGGCCTACATGTGTCCCGAGTTCGCCTGGCGGCGGCTGCCTCAGCTGACGAAGTGGAAGCTTGGGCGCAGGGGCAGGGAGCAGCGACGGCGTTGGCGCCACGTGTCAATCGATGCACCAGCGAACGAAGGGCGCTTGGCGCGTTCCTGCTCCGTGCCTAAGTTGATATGAGATGTGGTTAGTGATAGTTGAGAATGGTTTCAGTGCTGGTTAAGAATGGCTTAGTAACTAAGACTGGTTAGAACTGGTACTGGTTCACACTGAGTTTCATGGTGGGGTCATGGGTTTCAACATGGGTTTCACCAGCTTTCCAACCATATGCTGGGCAATCTGGTAAGCGGGGAGTATTGGTCACTAGTCAATCCAACGGTTCATGGTTGATCAACCGTTGAAGAACGCCGTTAAGCTGTTTAGTAAGCTGGCTGGTGACCTGGTGCTGGCAAGCTAAGCTTAGCCAATGAGCGGAGATGGATTGATAGATGAGTACTTCATAGCCCAAGCATGTAATCAATTGCTATCAATGAAAACTACCCAGGATGTAAACATTGATGCTCCCAAGGATTGAAGACTAAACTAAACTGGCTGAAGACTTGGTTGATCCGCTTTCAATGAATTACGTACTTCGGACAGAGAGTAATCAAGGGCTGCTGGGAATCCTCAAGCTGCAATCAAGGACTGCTGGGAATCCCAATTACTCAAGATGCAATGGGCTGACATGTTGGGACAGAGCAAATCCACTAAATGGCTAATCTTTATCAACACTAGTTGACTCAACCCCCCAACTCATGAACGTTGGTTTTGATCAACTCTGGTGGATCGTGGGTTCATCTTGTTGGTCTTGTAGATGTCCAACTAGTGGTGTCTGACCACAGCCGTTGAGTGCATCAGGAAACACTTGGTATGCTTGCTGGCCATTGATGAAGCGCACTGAATTTCGGTGGACAACTGGGGAGAGTGGGGAATCGTGGGGGGCTGGCAAGATTGATTTTAGCGGTTCTTGAAAGCACCAAAATCTCCAATAAAGAAACCACAAAAAGTCTTGAGTAACCCTTGGTACAATAAAAGCTGTGTTTGTGCCACGCTCAAAGGCTCACAAGGGTTAGTCTTGGCAGCCACTTGTTCGCGCAATTGTTACAGTGGAGGATCGGCTCCTAGGGAGATGATTGGCAGTTCATGGATGGAAGCATCGGTGAGGATTCGATTTTCAAGTGAGGGAATGTGAAGGAAGCATGGCTATGCGATGAGCATGATACCTGCATGAAGATGCTTCCGCGTGTATCCACACAATGTTGTTTCCGGATATCCGAACCTATGGGCACATTATGGTGCCCCTTTTGTCCGAAGTTGTAACGGCAGAATGTTCGCGGAAAGATCGCTGGACAACTCGGCGGTCAAGCAGCTTATCCCCAAGAGTACCGGAACCCATAGGTATGCCATGGTTGTGTTGCTCGATCCTACCTTGGTGCCTGAATTTTCATTGCTTCATTCAGGATGTAAACGGCAGTCCATGATTCTGTTTGCCCCGACTGTTGCAAAGGTATCTCTGCTTGGGGGCATGACTTCCGGCCGACACTTGGCATGGAGGGCTGTCCTTGGATCCGCAAATGATGCAAATGACGATGATGATGATGATGATGATGATGATGATGATGATGATGATGATGATGATGATGATGATGATGCTGTGATGGCACCACAATCATGGCAATGGTGATGCTGCAATGACGACGTTTACGGTATGTTATAGTAAGGATTACGACGATGGCGAAGGCTCCAGCTGGAGGAATCAATCACGATCAGCTGGACGAAAGCGACCGTTGATACTGTGTTTAGTTTTTCGCTACAGCAATGATTGATTTGATGATCCATTTTGGGATTCGCAACTCTTGGAATATGGAGGTTTCTTAAACGGGGTATCCCCAAAATAGTCGGTTTATTACTGTAAATAACTCATAGTGGATGATTTGGGGGTACCCTATTTTGAGAAACCAGCATGTGGATCATCAAAAACCTCATAATTGAGAAACAGTGAGCAAGGGCATGGTTGAGCTTCGAAATCTGAAGACTGAGTGTGCATTCTTGACTGGTCTGCAGTCACACCGTGTCTAAGTTTCCTCGTTCCGTTTTTGAGGCTTAGTATAGCTGAATGTCTTGTTTATCATATGGTCAAAGGTATGCCGCCTTATTTAGTTGGATCAAGGAAGCACTTCGCTTGTTAAATCAGAACGTTCAAACGCTTCAAGTGGCATTTGTGCAATTTGTACATCCTTTCCATTGTGTTTTTTCGTTTCAGACTCCAAGATTGAACACACGAAGAAAGCAACTGCTGCTCCTTGGTTGTAACTCTTATTGTTGCTCATCATTCCATGTAAACACCAGCAACCATGTAAATCAGCCTAGTAAATGTCATGAATCAACTCAGTAATCGCTTTTGAAAAATCAGCAAGTCATGAGCAAACAATTAGATCACCATCATCAATCATTATTTAAGCACTGTGAACCACTATCAACAAGCCCGTCAATCATCATACACCGCCGCGGGCCAGCTTCTTAGCTATTGTTAGTCAGTTTCTTTAACCACCATCGAACCATTATGCACGGCTTTTCAGTGATTATAAAGCATGAAAATTTATGAATCATCATTCACACCACTATGAACAATTATGATGATGATCATCATCATCATCATCACCATCATCATCATCACCATCATCATCACCACCATCATCACCACCACCATTATCTTCCCTACTATTTTTGCTTATCATCCCCTACAACCAACCATACCCATTCGTTGATGACGTCCCCTGAGGAGCTACCAAGAGCTGGGCCAAGTGCGAGATGCCTTGGGACGGCCTCCCACCATGGCCCTCACGGCGACCTGCACGTTGGAGGCAGGGCAACGGAGATGGAAGCGAGGTGTACCAACCGGGAGCTCCTGGGACAGGTTGGGTTGCCAGCAGACTGGGAAAATGTCTTCAACTCACCAACGAAGAATTCACCAACGTCATGAAACTGTATCAATCGAGGCACTTCATGCCATCCAACCAATGAAAAACATGGTGAAACGGGTATAGTCAATTGTGCGATTCAAGCACCGCTATATTATATGTATACATACATATTTATATGTTTAAATATAAATATGAATATAGATATAAATATGAATATAAATATATATATATATATATATTTATATTTTTAAATATAAATAAATATATATTTAGATATAAATAGATAAATATATATATATATAGAAATAAACGTAGATATAAATAAATAAATAAATAGATAGATAAGCAAATAAATAAATAAAACATAACATATGTATATACCTATACGTAAAAAACATATAAATATATTTTTGCTATTGCTTGGAGCTTGCGTAGAGCAAGCAATGTGTTGCAAAATCATATGGCCAAAATCATCCGTTGGTGTGGGTTGGTCTGGACTGTCACCACCATCACTTTTGGGTGGACTCAAGGTCCACAAACTTTTCGTTCAGAAGATCTGACTTGAGGGTCAGACAGAACCAAGACAGAACCAAGCAGCAGCCACATTGGCACCTCTCTCAGCTCAGACAAAAGGAGGTGCTGGCTGTTGCTCTGCTTGCAGTTAACCCTTAACCCTTAACTTCCGTAGGAACCTTTTCTATTGATTTGGGAACACAAATTGATATATATATATATATATAATGGGACAATTGCCAGCACCGTCAGTCTACATCTCCAAGTATTTACTGTCACCCATAGATAAGCAATGAGAACAGATGGAACCAACTTTTGCGTCAAGTTTTGGGATTTTACACTCTGGTAGCCTGTTTGCGTAGCCTAGAAATAGCTGGTTCACCATCACACAACTTGTCAATCATGGCAAATAGTCAAACCATGGTTAATACTGTAGTGGTTTGGCATGATGAACAAGTTGTGCATGAACAGCCATAGTTCAGCATGGTAACTATTGTTATGAAAAGGTGTTCATCAGTTTATCAACTATTGTAGTATTAGACCAACAATTTGTTTGGGTTCCCTGTGGCTTCAGAAACCACCATATGTTAATCGAAGAAGTACAGTGTTCGGCTCGCTGCCCCTCGGTGCTGAGTTCTGGCCGCGACCGCCGTTCTGAACTGCGGTGACGGTGGACGGCGGTACCATGAAAAGCCACCAAAGCTCAAAGGAATGTTATCGTTAATGATATGATATGATATGATATGACAGCATGGTTGAATGCTATGGTTAATGATATGGTGACTGGTGGTTAATGATCTGGTGATGTTCATTTGCTTGGTTTCAGGTATTATGTCCCCCACGCCTGGGGATGGCTTGAGCCGCTTGACTAACCTGTGGGCTCCAGGTGCAGAAGGACATTCGGTCATGCCTGGGCTTGGTGGCGGAGAACACTGTGGTCGTGCCGTGGGCTGCAGTCAAGCCGTGGCTACTGTGGACGCTCCCAGCTACCGTGTAGCTGTCTTCTGAGTTGTGGGCTTGTCATGTTGTGAAATGGTCATGCTGTGATACTTGGGAGATGAAAATGAATGAACCATCCATAGGTGTACCATGTTAAGAGCTGGATCTTTCACTACTGACAGGTGTCATGATCATCAATGATCATCCAATGATCCAATATGGAATCTGCAGAATCCGCGGCGCCCACCGAGGCGCGCGGTTGGCCAAACAATTGCTGGTCAGATGGACAAACCAAGCAGTAGATCGCCTTGATAACAACCAATAGCAAAAGTTGTGAAAACAAGTTGGTTCATTGAATCATTTTGGTCGGAGGAATGGTTCATGGTCAATTCCAACCCCAGACCAATAAACCCCTGGTTGATTAATATGGGCATCCACCAAAAGCCTTGGTTCCCATCAAAATGGTATATCCCCAAAATTGAAAAACCTAGGTTTAGCTTCATCCGGGGTTAACGTTACCAGTTATCATGAAGTGGTACCGACCCTTAGTGAACCCTTACCCATCACCCCACCAGGACGTGACTCAGATCTAATGGTGGTTTCTCAAAATTAGGACGCAAAAAATGGATGGTTTATTACTGTAAATGGTGGTTTCTCAAAATTGGGGTCCCCCAAATCATCCTTTGGATCGGTTCCTTCTAATAGTAAACCAACCATTTTTTCTGGGGTCCCCAATTTGAAGAAGCCACCAAATGACTAATATTGGATGACTCGGAGGGTCCCCTATACCTTGAGAAGCACTCAAGGGAAAGGTTGGCTTTCGAGTCAGGTGCAGGGATCCATCAATCGTCGGAACCTGAAATTTGTGGTGCGACCGCGCACCACGCTCGAGGAGGACGCTTGGGAGGGAGCGGTAGTGGTTGGGAGCCAGGGGCTTTAAACGGGGAGCTATGGAGCTACTAGGAGTGACCGAACCAAATGGTAGGTAATGATGGTGATATTGTCAACAATAAGGCATAATCTGAAATGATAAAGAAAGAATCTTAATACTTGTTTCGGGATGGTTGATTGAGGTCTCTAAGATTCTCATGAGTTTCCTTTAGTCGTTGATTATGACTGGTGATTGCAGCAGTGGTGACGGTCCATGTTTCCTCCGAGCGCCAGGTGAACCGATATACTCGGGGTTTCGAAGGGTCGCTGGTTCTACTGAGACGATGAGCTGATCTGCGGGGATACCTGTCGGTAGAACGAAAATCACAGCAGATGGTTCTGATTCTCCATGATGGTTGGCTGCGATCAGCCAACTTATCAACAGCAAGCATTAAGGCATATTCACCATCAGCACGCCACAAGTTTACCACCATCATTCACCTTCATTTCACCATTGTAAACCACTGTCGACTATCAAGCAGCTGGCTACCCATCAGTTTATCATCATTTTGGAAGAATACTGAGAAGTCTAGTTGGGACTCCACCAGTCGCCTTGAACCTAGCTCCTGTGTCACCATGTAGCCTCAGGTTGGGGTATGAATCGCTCATGGTCAATGACTGATGGTCAATAGTGTTTAAGGATCACGTATCACATATTCCAGGAACTCGGAAATAGCAATTTCAAGGAGTAGCAGATACAGTTGGAAGCCCTCACTTTGTGAATGAATTTTGACCCATACTTCTGCAAGGGGATCCTTGATGACGTGGTCAGGATTCTGTACTGATCATATCTCTCCACTGGGATGAGTATATCACGATGAATTGTTTGGTGTGGAGGAAGTCAGTACTTTTCAAGCGCAACTGGACACATCCATATACGTTTATCACAACTAGCAACTGGTTAGTTGCATCACATTTCATCACTCTGTTCGCTTCCCTTTTACTTACAAGATTTCCAAACCTTGTCCATAGTTAGACTTTCTTCAACGGTTGAAGAATTTGAATCCGTTGGTGAACATTAGTTCGCAATCTTAACCCATCATCACAGTTAATTTGGATACTAGTTATCATTAAGTGGAACCAACCATGAGTTAAGCCTTACCCATCATCCCACCAGGACTTCGCCGAGATCTTTGATTTGAAGAGCACAGGTGCCAGAACGGTGGACAATACCTCAGTGAACGCCACGTCGTCTGCCATCGTCTATGCGCCTTGCAACCAGCAGCGGCTTTATCGTTTCAATGCAGCTCCCGTTCAACTGCCAGTGGTGAAGCAGAGCGACGAACCATGCACAGAAAATGATGTTGATCAGACAGGTGTTGATGGTTACCATCCCTACGTTCTACCTCCGGTTATTTGGTGGTTTCTCAAAATCTGGGACCCCCAAAAATGGTACGTTTATTACTAGAAATGATTACAAAAGTGGATGATAGCTGGGGGGTCCCCAAACTGGCTTGAGAAACCACCAGACTTGTCACTTAACCATGGCTTGGATGACAGGCGCATCGTTGGAAGACCCCTGGAAGGGTGAAGCTGTGGCACCCAATAAGGTGCCTACTCGCGCACGAAGTGAAGAGGTCGCTGATTGGTTGCAGAAGAAGGGCCTGAAGGTCGGGGAGCACCGGCAGCCCAAAGGTGGCTTCATGGTTTCACAGTTCATTGCAAGACTGCGCTGGTGTTCCGCAAAATCATGGGAGATGGTTCGAAACCACTTGGATGATCATCCCACTTAGTAACTGGTTAGTAACCATGGTTATATGCTATTTATCAAGGATATAACCCACTTGGGGCAGTTACTAGCCATGGTTATTGCTTTATTCCTATGGTTCATGATGATCAGGATCTGACGCAAAACCAAGTCAACAAGGAGCCACCCAACAGGTACCATGTGTTGGAAGTTATAACCATGTGAGCTCGTTCATCAATGGGGGGACCCGATGGAAGGGATTTGGCATCGCTATGATTCAACAGGTGATGAGACAGGATGGCTTGGACCAATCATTGCTAGCCAGCATTGATCATTAACAGTGGTTTGTCATCATTTTCCACCTATAAATTAGCATAAGAGGAAGGGAATCATTCATGCCGTAACCTTCGTGGATCTGGCCCTAACATGTACATATTATCCTTCATACCCAGGTGGCGCGGGAGGTTTAATGCTTGGGGACTAGCAACAACTACTGGCCACTACTAACCACTACTGATCATTGCCATTGATTCTTCTTCATCAACCATCAAACATCATTAGCAATTGCCAATGCTGAAGCATTATGAGCCACCACCACACTTGACAATTAGACTACAAGCAATCATCACCAGCCATCATTAACCACAAGTATTCCCGATTGTTTCTACTATAACTAAAACAATCATTAGTAATCATCACGGCGCCATCCATCCGTGGAAAACGTTTGTTCTTTGTGGTAGGCCGCCGCCTACCACGCTGGGCTGACGATTCGCATTCGCCATGAGCGATATCTATGGTTCATGTGTCATGGCCAGCAGGTTGTGGTCGCTGGGAGTTTAGCAGGTTGCAGATGGTTTCACTGTTTAGCGAAGGGAGGGAGGGAAGGGAGAGGGCAACGGCGGGTTGGTTCTATGAAAGCTAAGAATGGTTCTCTTAATAGGTGATTAGCTGATTAGCTGGTTGTTTCTTTACGGTGACAAGTCATGGCTTTCTGATGCAAAGGGGGTGGCGTGCGTTGGGGGAGTGGACGGGGGGCCAATAACGTTCATGTTTGCTTGTAAAAGCAGGTGATAATGTAATGTGCTTATAATATAATGTGCTAGATTAATAATTGCTTGTAATGGTTTGCTTGTCATGGATGTAATGTGGTGGATGCTGGATATACGCACTTTTCAAAAATAAAACTGTGCGATTCACCTGCTCTGTCAGCCTTGGATGCTACGTCGGGCATGTTTTTGCGGGATTTGGATTCTGATAAGTACTTGGTGATACATTGATATGGATTCATTGTTTTGCCGTGGTGTCTTTTTTGCGGTTGAAAGGTGTGATACTTTTTGAAATTCTTCTTGTTGTAGTACTCAATGTTTTTGATTCCGTTGCGTTCTTGGTTCGTGTTGATGCTTTCTAGTGTTACTTCGTGGGTGAAGCACGACGTTGACCATCTTCCAAGGTTCGACCGAGTGCAAGTGATCGTTGCCACCGTCGCCTTTGGCATGGGCATTGACAAGCCGTCGGTGCGACGAGTGATTCATTATGGAGGCAACTGGGCGGCAGCTTTTGGTCTCGTTCCATTTTTTTCAAGTTTCCAGTGATGATTTATCATGGTTCAGACTGATTTATGATGATTGACTGATTGACAATAGATTTGAAACAGGGATGATGATGATGATGATGATGATGATGATGATGATGATAATGATGATGAGGACTTTCTTGCGGAAGGGATCTATTCCATGGCTCATGCAGTCAGCATGTACAATTGATGTCTGCATGTATGTGTACGCAACTAAAATATACATAGATGTACATGAGTACATCAGCTTGTGGATAGATATTTATAAATTATAAACATTGAGTAATTACAACATATCAACACATGGCACATCGTGGAACATCGCAATTGACGAACTTATATAAAGTTGGCAACTATCATTCGTTAAATCATGAAACCAATTCCTTAGCAACCATTATTCGCAATTCATCATCAACCGACTGATCAATACAAGTGCAAAAGTTGCGAACGCCATTGTTACGAAGCATTATCACAAACCAACTTGGCATCAGCCTGTTCAGTTGCAAACCATCATCACTAGCCATCACCACTAAGCATTCTTCAGCATCACCACTAGCTCAGGAACTATGGTGAACCAACCAACAAAGCGTTATCATGAGCAATCCCTTACCACCAGCACTAAACCACCAATCACCGGCCAACTTACGTGAAGCAGCTGGACGCCGAACATTCTAAACCAAGCAGCTACTAAGCATCACTAAGCATTCTCAACCACTTCGTTGCAACTTACTTACCTGGAATTTATCAACCTCAATCAACGACCAACCGTTAACAAACTAAGTAGCCAACCAAACTAATGGTAGGTTTATTACTATAGATACGTTGATACATGACTAATATAAAGGATGATACCTGGATGTTCCCCATGGCTTGAGAAACGACCTGGGAGTTACCAATCACAAGCACTCAAACCCCAACCAACATCAGTCACCACAAACAAATTCAGTGACCACTTCCAACCATCACCCAGCCAGGAGAATCAGCATCACCAACATCACCAACCACTACCAAATCTACTTACCAATTCTATCCATTCTTCCCCAGGTAAAGGGCCACCTATTCTCAGCCCGGAAGTTCCCAACTGGCAGTGGGTCAGTTCACCCGTAGTCCCCGTGGTTCCCCTATCATTAACCAGGCTGTTTTCCCTATAGTTTGTTGGTTATTATCCACCATTATTAGTTGATTAATATTGACCCAACTCGCCATATATAGCTGGTATATACCCCCTACTATTGTTGCTGAACTTATCCCCTATCATTAAGCATTATAACCAGCTAGTTAACCAGCCAGGTTGGTTGGTTGACTGCTTGACCCAGCTCGCAAACTCACCACCCAGCGGGCCAGCGGGGCGGCGCTCCAGGCGTCCAATCCTTGGCGCACTACATGCAGCAGTGCGGCCGCGCCGGGCGCGATGGCGAGGAGGCCGAGTGCATCTGCTTCCACCGGCCGCAGGATGCCCAGGAGATGCGTGGCTCGACGCCGTGGCACAGCCCATGGGGGCCCAGGGGTGGGGGATGAGTTGGTGGATGAGTTGGTGGATGAGTTGGTGGATGAGCTGGTGAGTTGATATTGAGCTATCATGATTAATGTCAGTTGATTGAGATTGATATTGGTGAGTTGGTGAGTTGATTGATGAGAGTTGATATTGAGCAATAGTGGTTAATGATGAACATTGCTTGAGCAATAATGGTTCGTGATTGAAGAAATGGTGAAGCAAATGGCTGGTGATGAAAATTGCTTGAGTAGTAGTGGTTAGTGATAAAGATAGGTTCAGCAACAATAATTGATTAGTCATGATGGTGATCGCCATGTAAAACTAGGTATGCAAGCAATTGTTGACTAGAAGCATCATGATATTGTTGAGTTAGTTGAAACAATAGTATTTATCCACACTTCTAGTATTGGCAGCCTACGCTTCATATGGGCTCATATTTGGCCAGCCAGCCACCTGCTTGCGAGCCCAACAACACTAAGCCAGCAAACAACCTTCCGGGGTGGATTCGGGTGGTGCATCTGATTCCCTACCTGACCTGCTGCCCCCTTTATCTATGAAGCATGGGATTTTTGATAGATTAACCATGAATCATGGTGGTTTAATAGGTTTATTGATTGTCACCCGCCGTTCCTTTCCAATTTTTAACGATCTTCTCTCTGCTTCACAGTGATCAACTTCCTTTGACCGGTATCAACCACTATCACCCATCACCAAATACTTCCATCATAGACCATGATCAATAACCTTCATAGATCCATGGTTCACAATGAACCATTGACGAATTACCAACAATCGCCAATGTAAGAATTCACCATTGGACCATTGCCAACCATTGTTGATTCATTCCCAACCTTGTGAGCCATTGTTAATCATCGTCAACCCTAAATCAACTCATTCATAAATTCTTCAATTTGAACAGTTCAAAATGACTCAGCAAACAATTCAACGATATCTCAAGCATCAACGACTCCACGATTGCTAACTCTGACTAGGCACGCCGTTGCTGGATTGGAGTGCAACTGATTTCAAGCATGACAAGAGGATCCCTTCACCACAGCGCTTCACATTGAACCACAATGACTCAACCAGACATGACTCAACCAGCCAAAGACTCAACCAGCAATGACTCAACGGTTCCAGAAGATCCACCACAACGCTTCACCAACCGAGGCAATCTGATCTTGAAACCTTGCTGCGAGATACCATCCTTGGCACGACCCAATGAAGCACACCTCCAGAGGCGATGTTTGGTGGGAAAGAAGAGACGACTAATGAGCTGTTGGTGTTTGATAACTAGTGGTTAATTGATGGTTAGAGAGTGGTTATTGCATGGTTAATCAAGTGTTCGTTAATGGTTAATGAACGGTTGATTAACGGTTAATTAGCGGTGAAATTACTGCTTAATCCTGGTTTATTGATGGTTACTCATGGTTTATAGTGGTTGATAGAATAGTGTATCAATAAGAATTGTTGATTAATAGTGCTTAAAAGTGCTTGAATAAGACTGGTTGATGAAAAGCGGTTGGTCGTTGCGGATTGATGTTTTATAGGGGTTGGTCAGTAGCGGTTGATTAATAGTGCTTGGGCAATCGAGATTAATCAATGGCTAATTGCTGGTTGATAGTGGCAAATTCATGGTTAATCATTGTAGGGTTCATTTGTATATCCATAGCTGTGGGGGAACAGGGATGACTTGGGTCAGTGACAAGTATCCCCCGTCGTACATATCAGGTGGTACCAGGTGGTCAGGCAAGTTGGTTCACCACTAGGGTTACCACCAGTTATGGTACGATCTCAACTGGTGGTTTATGAACATTACACTCTAGTGTCTCAGGGTTCTCTATAAAATATGGTGATTTCCCATTGCTATGTTAGTTTACCAGAGTGTATCTACGCTGAACCCATGCTCATAGCGGTCACAGATAGGATAAACCATGTATGTGAGTTTAGATAACCATTATAGTTGCTTGGATTATGAAACAACTCACAACTGGGGAGTACCATTCTATTGGTCCAACTGTATGACCGTATATCCCCAGCCGTGTAGGTTTAGCCCCAAATCTACCAAGCATGAGCATTTGTATAACCCATCAATTTGTGAATAGACTAGTCAAGCACAAGTTCAAATGGGGAGACCGGGGAAAGAAAGAACCGGGCAAACAGGTTTCGACTGGTCCCCTGTTTGGCGACCGTCTTGGATGAAGCCATGACCATTTCTGTTTTTTTTACATATAGCCTTTGGTAATCCAACGTAGCAATAGAAAACCCACCAATTTTTGATCGACTCCCAGAGATTCTCTTTATCAACTATGATGATTTTCCATTGCCAGGTTAGATTACCAGACTGTAATCCGAAGATCATAGATGTCCAAGCTCCAAGATGCTTCAAGTCAAGCTGTGAGGGGTTCCATCCTTGGAAAAAAACATGTTGTTTTGTTCTTCCAATCGCTTAGACTTCCGAGATGGTACCCCTGTTTTTTCCGGCACTTTGGGTATATGTGGTACTCCTTCAATCGTTTGGTCGGCTCCTTTGGTATGTCCATGAGCTATGCCTAGTGGTTTGTTTCTCGATGAACAGTGATGATGTCGGTGAATTACTTGGGGGTTCTGCCTCGGGGATGCGAAGTCTCAGGGGACCTTGCCGGGGATCCCAACAGGGACCATCCAAACCGATGGCATGCACCAGAAGGTCCCAACATCATGGGCCAGGGCGATACCACGACCAGGGCTCACGAAAGTGATGGGTTGAAGGTGCTCTCTCAACCTGGCTGGAAAATCAGACATTGATAGCAAGCTTCCCAGGGTTTGTTTGCAAAATCTGGTGAGTTTCCAGCCAGGTGAGCACTTTCCAGGGTAATCCATCACTTTCGTGAGCCCTGCCTGATCATAAAAGTGCGCTTGGCGGAATGGGGAATGTCACTTGGCCAGCCGGGCGGCTCAGTCATAGGGGAAAAATGATCCATGGTAAACCCTTGAATCCCTTCATAAAGTTGGTAACAATCGGGTGTTTCTCAAAATAGGGGTATCCCAAAAATCATCCAATATTAACCAGTTATAGAAAATGAACCATCCATAACTTTGGGGTACCCCCCATTTTGAGAAACCACCAGTTGGTAGCTGTGATGAAACCGGTGAACCATTTCCTGTCAGCTCTTTCCATCAAGGTGAACCTCCTGATGGTTCACGCAGAGCGCTAGCTGATGAACCCGGCACCAACAATCACCACATGAAACCACCAGTGGCGACCGCTTCAAAATGTCAACAGGGCTATGATGAACTGGTAGCAAACATCGTTCAACATGATATCAAATCAACGATCCTGTTGAATGCTTTGGAAGGTTCACAAGAGCGGGGTGGTTTTGGGTGAGAATATGAGATCAAGAGTGTCATCCCCGGGAAAGTTGATTCCCGTCAGAATGGCCACCAGCTGGAGAGGCAGTTGCAGTTGCACAACGAGATGACTTCGTACTTGGCAGATTGCAGTCAGTGTCGACGGGTGGGTGCCTTGCCTTGTGTCCTGGAACCGGGGTCGGACTAGTTCAACTAGTTGTCAGTGGAAAAAAATCGCAGTTTCTTTTACATGTGTTTCTATACCACAAGGCAGTACCTGAATCCATTGACTGGTATCCATTTGAGCTGTTGATCAGATCCTACACCACTCATATTTGCTGAGAAACACAAGCGATTGTTGCGCAACGTGCGGGTGAATCAACCTGGATCTTTCATCATCACTGGGAATCCGACGACTGCATTGCTTCCTATCCCCTAAGATTGACCAGTACCTTATAACAACCATTAACCATAATTAGCCATCATCAGCCACTATCAACCATCAATTAACCATTGGTGAATGCGATCACATTAATCAACCAACCACTATTGAACATCAATCAGCCACTACCAACCACTATGAATCAGTCATTGAGGTTCAGTTGGCTTTGCAAAAGTACCTTGCATTTCTTCCAGGTGACTCCAGTGAACGGGGAAACCATGTACTCTTCCGTTTTTTGTTTTTTCTATCTAGCTCCTGGCGCGTGACATTAAGGCCTGCGCCCAGTGCCTGGTGGAAATGACTAGTCGGAACCAGCGACGCGCGATAGAGATGTATTCCCGGCAATCTAGCTGAGCCAGGTTGCGATGACATTCTATAGATAAGAAGGTTGGGTTTGTGTTTTACCCACCTTCTATCAATGGTGCTGTTCCTGAATTGTCCTAGGTTAGGCGGATTATTAGCAACGCCGGAATTCTAGTCGGCGGACCACTAAGCAAAATGAGGAGTCCAGGCGGCAGGATCACCACTGCACATTCAGCCAATGTTCGGGGTTGTTGATAATGAAAAGTGTTTTCGCACTGCCCCTCTAAGGGAGAATGTTCTCATTGAGTCTAATTTTGGCCGGGATTGCTCCTAATTTTGTCGCGCTGATCTAGTTGAACAGTTCTGGAGTGATGCAGTTGGCAGAGATTGGGCGTCTAGTTCAGAGCCAGTGCTGTTGATTGGATTGTCGATGTCAGATGTTGCTCATTCTTTTACAGATAGCAATTCAGTGAGCTCACATCCTCATCGTAATTCACTTTCATTTTACTGCGAAGCAATTCAACAGTTTGATGCGTTCGGTCTAGATCAGTACTGCGGTAAGTCAAAAGATGTTACTCAGCATTGCTTGAAATCAGGTATGGTGACTCTTTTCACGTCGTGCATGTTGATGAATGTGACTCTAGCGAACAGGAATAACCACGAGCTTCTCCGTTTCCTCCATCTAGCTCGTGGCACGTGACGTTGAGTCTTGCGCCCAGTGCCTGGTGGAAGCGATTCATGGACTGGTGGCCCTGCGCCTGGTACCTTTAGGGCCCATGGGGCCCACAGTGGGAGCATGTGTGGCACGGCAGCGTGCCGCCCACAATGGCTCAATGGAGGGAGGAAGGCTGGGCCAGGCCGTCACAACCACGCCCGCTTCCTGAAATGGCAGCGGGCGGAGTTGATGGCCTTGTCCCGCAAGGCCGCCGCGTGCGGATCAAAGAGTTTGCGCACAGAGTTGCCTGTCAAATCAAACCTTTGGCAGGCGTCCAAAGTGCCCGCCATCGCAGCCGTCATGGAGTGTTTGTGAAAGCCCGGAGATGGAATAAATCGTGGCAAAAAGGCCGTGGCTAGCCTATATGCGGGTCTGTGTTGGGGGGCCCCTTGCGCACTGCAAACACTGCTTTGCGTCACTGGTAGGATCAACGCAATGGTTCTTGTCAAAGCTTGGAAACAAATCTAGATGTTAGAGGGGTTGTACTTCTTTGCGGGGTTTGTCAAGGGTTAGTTTTTTGAGGCTTGCAGTTGCAGCGACTGTGTCGTTGGCATCACTGGAGGATGTTCTCATTTGTGTGTGTACCGATGCTGCCCTTAAGCCTCTGGCTGAGCCAAACTGCCTACAACCATCCCTCATGTGGGCATGCGCGGTTGTCTCCGTCCTGGCGCAGGGGAAGACAAGGGGGCTCGATGAGGCAATGGGGGAAGTAGTGTTCATCCTGAATCTGCGTCGTCATTCACAAGAGTGAGCCGCAGTGCCGCGTCTATGCGAGACAAAACCGACCGACTGCCTGTGTTCTTTCCTGCCCTGTTGAATATTGTGGGCTTTTGCTGCCCAACGCCCAGAGCAAGCTTAGAAAACTTGTCTGCTGTGTAGTCTAGGTTTCTTCCTTTTGACTGGCGCTTTACGGCATCATTTGAACATCCGCTTTTCGGAAAAAGGAGGGATGCGTGAAGCCCTCATTCTATTTTTTGTTGCCGTGACAAGTTTCAAGCTAACCAAGAATCCGAAATCTTGGCGAGCATTTCCCGCAATGCAGACACGCAACCACATGCCGGCGCCCAATAATCGAAATTCGCACCAGTCTTTTCATCTTGCGAAAATAATTTGTGAAACACGCAGATAGAAGAAGCCTCGTGCCATCACAAGCAGAGCTCGAAGACTCTATATAGTATTCAGTCATATCACCCCTGGCCCGGCAGGCGGGTTGCGTGCCCATGTCGACTGTGATCCTGCAATGCGACTTTCGGTTCGAAATAACTGAAGATGAGCAGTTTGGCCAGATGGCGGGCTTCGCGGCAGAAGTGTCGCTGCTGTCAAGCGCGGCCCGGCCGGAAAGCCATCTCTATTTCAATCTTGAATTTGAATTTTGCTTGCCCAAGACGGGGTATTGCGCCGAACCAGTGGCCTTTCGCTAGGAACCTCTATTCTCCGTCTCACTTGGGTTGGCGATGGGCAAGCTGTGCGCTGGAAAGACCTCAAGGCATGCGCGTGTGAAGACAACTTCCCCTCGATAGGGTCGAGTTCTTGCTGGTTGGCCGGTCGGGGCAAATAGAGGAGAACGCCATTGTTTTCGACCCTTTCTGGGTTGCGAATTGGCGGCTCCATGGCAAAAAGCCCGCGGTGGAACACTACCGGCATATTTTTGAAGCCAACCTCGAGAAGCTGTGGCATGAATGACATAGGAAAAGAAAAGGGCGGCCAGACGAAGCAACATGTGACCGACCGTGCCCATGGATGGGGCTTTAGTATATATATATATATATCAATTCTTTTTGCCTGCGCCCATGTCTCGCTGCGCAAACCTTGCCATGCAGTAGCGCGCCGCTCGCTCCCATGCAAACTTGATGCACGCCGCAGCTTTGTCTCAAGACCAGAGGCATTCGGTTGGCTGGTTTCTTTCAAAAGGGCCGGTTCAAAAGGGTTTCGGTTGCGTTATTTCCATGAAGCTTCTTGTGACCCACGTCATACATGTCCTTGCAAAGCAACAATTGTGATAAAACGATGTTGGGTCCTAGTGGCAACTTCACTTTGGGTCTTAGTGGCAACTTCACTTCTTGACAACTTATTTACCTTGTGCTGTTTTAAATATTGATTATTTATGTTCAAAACATTAATGTGTCTAACTCAGACCTAGAAATAAAACCATTTACATTAATGATATTATTAAAAACGATTGATGAAGTGGTTTGCGCTAAGCACTTGGTAAATAGATTTTGATAAATAAAATAAACGATTGGACAATACTACTTGCGTACTTCTTGGTAACGGGATATCGGCAAATACTATTGTAGCCAATGTTTAGGCGTATCATTACTACTATGAGTCTTGCTTTGGGTCGATCAAAGTGGGAAAGGACCGTTCGCCAACCACGAACACCTCACTAATCGCCCCCTCTTTCCCAAGACCAATCGCAATCAACACCTACCCTTACTACCCCTGTTGGTGTTGTGAGACGTTTTTCAAGGTCCCTCCCGCCTTCCGCCTTGCTGTGAGGTCTACTCCGGCACTTCGGAGAGAAGCCGCAGGTTGGATGGGTGGACGCTGTCGGTTAAAGGTAGCAAATGATGACAACAAACACCGAAAATTATTGGTCGGTTTGTCAGGACAACGGCTAGTGATGGCTAGTAATGATGATAAGGTAAGGGTAATTCATGGTTAAAGGTGGTCCATTGAGGTTTCTTGGGGATAGCAGTCGGCAACTTCCTTGAGAATCTCAAGGGGAATGCTGGGCATGAATTACCAACCAACAACGGTTAGGAATGGATCATCAGAGGTCAATAGCCAGCAACAACAATGGTAAACAACAAGTTAACAACCAACAATGATAATGAAAAAGAGTGGTCAATAATGCTTAGCGATGATGGTTGGAAACGTTTGATGATCATTAGTGTATAGTATAATGGGTGATAACCGCTGTCATGGTTAGTATTGGCCATCCACGCTGAATTCTGAGGGACAACCAGCAACAATGATGAGGAACAGACTGCTTAATTACGGTGAGTAGCGGTGGTTATGGTGGATCATATGCAAAACTAGCAGGTAATGTATAGTAACATAAGTCGCATAGTAATTTTTGTATCGCATTTAGTAATGCTGGATGATGTTCAGTTATCTCAATCGTCATGGATGGTAAGTTGCTCCAGCTGGGAATGCAAAGGTAACAGTTGCCCCCAGTGGATGAGCTGGCAGTTGGCATGCGAACGAGCCATTGTTTTGATGTTTGTTGCTGACCAGCCACTTCTTCGAGTGCAGCAGCTAGGATGGCCTTTCAATCATCAAGTCAGGTGGTTATCTTTGGCAACGGTTGGTGATTGCCCCCCCAGGATTAACCACTATTAAGTGTCAAACGCTACCACTCTTGACCATTGTCATCTAGTATGATTAGCCATTGAAGGGCCACTATCAACTTGACTATCAGCTTGGCTATCGACTTGGCTATCCACCAGTATTAACAATTACTACTAGGCACCACTAAGGAGTATTGTCTATCCTCAGTCATTGCAACCAGTTATTATCACCATGCCATTCTGAAACATTATCAGCATTGCCAGCATTTTCAGCAAGCTGATTCCTCACCATCATTGCTATCAACATCTACAAGCCATTCTTAAACATGACATTCCAACCATTGTTGGGTACATGTTATGATCTCTGATTCTTACGGAATAGCTATCAATGATCTTATCGCCATTTACTATTCATCTTATCATGGTGTTTGACCGACCATTCCCATGCAAATCCACCTAATGAATATTCATCTAATGAACGACCATGAACAGCTGTCAATCCGCCTAGAAATGGCTAAGGTTCCGCAGGGTAGCTTGGGAAGCCCAGGTTGACCATGAGCTGTCAACCCATGACTTCAGCCCCTTGCGCTCAACCGCCGTAGCGCAAGTGCAGGTGATTTCGCCCAGTGCTCCACGGCTGAAAGGTGTATGTGTAAGGCCTGCGGCATGTGGGCGAACCTCTGGGGATCAATGATGACGATCTGGAAAGGCTAGGGCAATGTGGGTATGGGTCAACATTAACTATCAATAGTCAGCAGCAACCTATAATGGCTATGGGATGGTAGAGTCATATGGCGAGCTGGGTCAATATTAACCAGCCGATAATTAGGATAATAACTAACCAGCAAACTATAGGGAAAACGATGGTTAATGATGGGAACCGGCCGTTTTGACCCATAGCCATGTTGAAGAATGGCTTGGACTGAAGCGTTTCAGATATCCAGCAGGGACGCTCCATGTATTCAGCTGTCGGCTTAGTCACATCACCTGGTTTAGTGCCAAGCTGGGTGGTGAATATTGTGCTTCTACCAGGTGAAGGTTAAGGATGCCCATGGCAAATCATGGGTGATTGATAGCTATTTACGGTGGTTCACAAATATACAATTGTAGCTAAGAATAATGTTGGTTAAGAATGGGAAAATAAGCAACAAAGCAAAGTTTACCTGGTTCATGTTGGTTAAGAATCGGTAACACCAGCCCGATACTTCACCAATCCTAACTGTGGGACCCTGCTCGATTATGTACGATGATTGTTGCTTTTGCGCCGCTTGTTGGGTGCTGGCCCACAACCACATCGCTACCGCAATGGTGAATAATCATTACATGTGCTTAGAAACCATTTGCTTCATGATGGGGTGGTTCAACCACCAACCAGATGATCACTTTGTCAATCGACCAACCAACCAACCATTTGTCAATAAGTAATTATGGTTCCAACCATTTATTAACAAGTAGTTCTGGTTATAGTTATGGTTATGGTTATGGTTATGGTTAAACCCACCAACCAGAGCCACCAAGACCTATCACCAGACCTACTCCCACATGGCGATCCGGGGCCAGGCTGGGCGATGGTGAAGCCTGCTGCCAGTGGTGCGACGTTTGCCTCGGGACACGGTACGGGGGGAGATCCACGCTTCCACCGGGAGATCTGCCTGAGCGTTGCTCAGGTGTTGACATCGATGAGAATGGTGAAACGTGGTGAATTGCTAGTTGAGAATGGTGAATTGATGGTTGAGAATGGTGAATTGATGAATGAGAATGGTGAATTGATGAATGAGAATGGTGAATTGATGAATGAGAATGGTGAATTGATGAATGAGAATGGTGAATTGATGAATGAGAATGGTGAATTGATGAATGAGAATGGTGAATTGATGAATGAGAATGGTGAATTGATGAATGAGAATGGTGAATTGATGAATGAGAATGGTGAATTGATGAATGAGAATGGTGAATTGATGAATGAGAATGGTGAATTGATGAATGAGAATGGTGAATTGATGAATGAGAATGGTGAATTGATGAATGAGAATGGTGAATTGATGAATGAGAATGGTGAATTGATGAATGAGAATGGTGAATTGATGAATGAGAATGGTGAATTGATGAATGAGAATGGTGAATTGATGAATGAGAATGGTGAATTGATGAATGAGAATGGTGAATTGATGAATGAGAATGGTGAATTGATGATTGAGAATGGTGAATGGATGGTTGAGAATGGCGAATTGATGGTTGAGTATGGTGAATTGATGGTTGAGAATGGTGAATTGCTGGTTGAGAATGGTGAATGGATGGTTGAGAATGGTGAATTAATGGTTGAGAATGGTGAATTGATGGTTGAGAATGGTGAATTGATGGTTGAGAATGGTGAATTGATGGTTGAGAATGGTGAATTGATGGTTGAGAATGGTGAATTGATGGTTGAGAATGGTGAATTGATGGTTGAGAATGGTGAATTGCTGGTTGAGAATGGTGAATTGATGGTTGAGAATGGCGAATTGATGGTTGAGAATGGTGAATTGATGGTTGAGAATCGTGAATTGATGGTTGAGAATGGTGAATTGATGGTTGAGAATGGTGAATTGCTGGTTGAGAATGGTGAATTATATACTGGTTGATAGTGGTGGATAGTGTTTGATCGTACGTGAGAATGGTTTGCAGTAGGTTGATACTGCTTAAGACTGTTTAGATAAGCGGAGGGGTCAATATCAACCAGCAATAGTGAATGGTCAAGGATAGCGGGGCTGGACGGGGAAGAACGGTTGGGTCTCTCGCATTATGGTGCGCTAATAGCAGCATCATGACCATTCCCCCCAGATCACCACTGCTGGTGGTCCACAACTACGCTGAATTGGCCGCTTGGGCCATCGCGCATGGATGATCCGATATGACATGGGAATCATCTTCAGCAAGTTTTGGGATCGACGGGGTCTTGTTGTGCTTGTCACGGTAGCTGCTGGGGATTGTGCCCCACGATGAACAGTTCTTACTCTCTAGCAAACTAACCTGGAAGCTCAAAAACGACCTGTTTGAAATGGTGGATTCTCGACTGCCAGCTTAGTCTACCAGAGTGTTGTGGTTCCTTGTCTATCTTGTTGTTGTTGTTGTTGTTGTTGTTGTTGTTGTTGTTGTTGTTGTTGTTGCTGCTTCTTTTGTTGTTGCTGCTTCTTTTGTTGTTTTTGTTGGGAAGCCCTCGAATTCGAAGGAGAAGCGAATTGGCGGACAAATCCATAGACCTGCGCTAGTGGATTTCAAGCGACAACGGGTTCTGTGATTGGATCTTTTTTCACTTTTCTCAGTAGGAAGCACTGCGGGTTGCTGTTGATTCCAGTTGATTATGGTTGACCATTATTTTCAACTGATAGTAACTTAGTAAGTTGTCAGCAATCAATCATGCTTGATTACGGTCATTCATCAGCAGCCTTGAACAGCAGCAGTATCATGGCACGAATGCTTGGCACAGCTGTTCACCCAATGAGCTGTGCAGCTGTTCATCTCCCAGACCCATAAGCATATTATGATCAACCACCAATGATGATCAACCAATAAGCACTAATGATTAAAATATTATCAAGTGCTTATATTATCATCAAAGACTAAGCCTTCATCAATATCATTAAATAATAAACATTATATAATAAACTAATCAACATGACTAATCAATTAGTTGATTAGTTGAATTAGTTGATTAATAGTTGATCAACTGTCAAATAACATACATTTATCACCTCAGGCTGCCTACATGACTAATCAAATAATTGATAAACTATTATTCGGCTAATTCACGAACTACAACTCACCTACATTAGTTGATTAATTACTTACGAACTCATCAACATTCCTGACTCATTCATCAACATGACTAACTCATCAGCACTACTACTTCATCAACATTACTGATCAACTCATTGATTCAACGAACCAAAGCCTTCTAGCTGCTAAGTACAAACTGCTATCACAATCACCCAATTCATCAACATTACTAACTCACCTACTGTCGTCACCGATTCCCACGGGACCAACGAATTGACGCTTCGTGCGAAGGAGGGGCGAAGCGGAAGGGTTGCCAGCACAGCAGCGGAGTGAGGCAGACTTCACAGCCGAGTGTGCCTGGGCTGTGCTGGTTGCTGTGTGTCACGGTGAAGCAGCAATCATGGGAAGCTAATGGTGATGGTACAGGTGGTTAAGGATGGTTGGCAAATGATGATTCAGCATGGCTAGTGATTGTGGATGATGATTCATGATGCTAAATCAGTTGAGCAAACGGAATAGTCCTGAGCTTTGTCTGGCTTAGGGGGGTTAGTAGCTCTGGATATGAGGGAATGGCCATCAACACTCACCAACGAGTTCCATCAGTGGCTGATCTTTAGGTGGCTTCCAGCTGGATGTGCAGATGTGCAGCGCACCGCTGCCATGTTTACCATCTGTGAATATAACCACTGACAGCGGCAAGCCACATCCAAGTAGCCCTGGTTATAGTGGTAGAATCATCCAACTGTTCTCATATCTATCTCACATACTTGCCAAGTGGGGTGAACCATTTGCCTGTGTGGCCGAGAATCACTATCACCACTACTCCAAATAGGTCTACCATTGTCAGGGAAGTTTAGCCAGGACTCACATTGCTGGAAATTTATATGTCACCTGCTGTCACTCCTGGTTATGACCTTCGGGGTGGCTTGATGAGACTCCAATTTGTTGTACCCCTGGTTGATGTTTGTCACCCAAGCATGATAAGCACTGGTTTGATGTCGGAGAACACGGAGGAGTTGAAGTGGGAGGGCAGCAAAAGTTTGAGTAGTGGGAGTGGCAGCAGGAGTAGAGGTGGTAGAAGCAGCAAAAGAGTTGGACTAGAAGAGTAGTACAAGCAGGTGCAGCCAGTGTATTGTTTAATTACGAAAGGACATTGTTCATTACGAAACAGAATTACCAATTGCGAAAGAGGTATGGTGTCTAATGCGAAAGAACTAACCATATAGGAGAGAAAACAATAAGGAGATACATGTATATGCGTGTATATGTATATCTATATACTATACACATGTAAAAATATAGGAATCCTTAACCTACTATCCTCCCTACCTCCCTACCACCCCACCATCCTGGCCCTTCGCCACCCTACCACCCACTACCCTACCGTCCTCCTCCGCTAATAGGGTGGTAGGGTGGTAAGGTGGTTGGGTGGTAGGTCCCAGGGTAGTAAGATGGTAGGGTGGTAGGATTCCAGGGTGGTAGGGTGGGACGGTGGCAGGTAGGGTCCTATTGTAGGTAGGTGGTTGTATGGGAGGGTGGTAGGTAGGGTCGTATTGCAGGTGGGTGGCTGGGAATTTTGAATAAATACAGATTTTCTTCGGAATTAGGCATTATATCTTTTGCAATTAACAACAATTTCTTTCGCGATTAACCAATTTTTTTGCAATTAAAAACCACAGTCTTTCGCACTTACACACTGCCCTCGGGCGCAGCAGCAACAGTAGCAGCAACAGGAGTGGGAATAGGAATAGGAGTCGGATCGCGACACAACTATACTTATGAGGAGTAGTAGCGGAGTAGGATCAGGGGAAAGAGGAGTGGTGGCCCA
>VSDK01007747.1:212970-240408 GCA_009767595.1 Symbiodinium kawagutii | reverse complement strand
TGGTAGCGGCGGTGGTGGTGGTGGTAGCAGCAGCAGTACTAGCAGCAGTGCCAGTGCCAGCAGCAGTGCCAGCAGCAGTGGGTCGTTGCGGTGGTGGTGGTGGCGGTGGTAGCAGTAGTGGTATAGCGGCACTGCTTCCTGTCATATCTCCTTTTTCACCTTCTGCACTTTTTCTAACCATCAAGGAACCATCAAACAACGATCAACACACCACCAGGAACCATCAAGTAACCATCATCAACTAGTAGTGCACCATCAACTAACCAAGCTATCAACTATCAACCAACTATCAACCGTGCTATCAACCATCAACGAAGCATCATTCTGCCTCACCTAGGTTTGATTCTCTTAGACTGCGTGTTGGCTTCTGGCGGCTACACTGGTCGCGGGGTGCCGTTGGCAGTGGCCACGGGGCAAAGCAACGAAAGGGTGAGGTGCATCGACTCAGCAGCGGCGTCAGGGGGCTCTTTATAGGGATTATAACCCACTAACACTGGTCAATGATAGGGGATGGTCACCAACAATTATGGTTAAACATTTGCTATCTGGGAATTTCTCGAGATTGGGAACCTCAAAATTATGGATGGTTGATTACTATAAATGGTTTGTAAACTGGATGATAACTGGGGGTCCCCTATTTGGAGAAACACCCGTATTAGCCAGAGGAGATGAGTTCATGGTAAATCATGCTTATCAGTAGCATCAATGAACCATGAACTAACAGCGAGAAACAATGGATATTTGCTTGGTGTTTTCACACAGACATATATATATATATATATCCGCAAACCATTCATTGATAGTCAACCAGTTCTAAGCATCGATCGTTTATGACTATTGAGTCTCAATATACAATTGGTTGTGGTTTCACCAATTTTTTATTTTCTCCCATATCGGGGGGTGATGACTTCTAATTGACTCATAGTCTTGGATGGGGCAAATAACCACCAACCAGACAGAGCTTGCATAGATGACCAACAGGTGCATGATTATGACAATGGTGGGTTTGACTTTTTGAAATACGGTTGGGACCGTTTTCTGTTTTGGTTCACTAAAACCAATCCGGAGACAGGTCTACCGCAGAAATAAGCTATGATTGTATGGGGGACAGGAAGGTAATGACAATGGCGATATAGAAAAACAGCGGCTTACAAGTTTACAACTAGCATCCATGAGGAATATTACATACAAACATGGAGTTATACCACACAAAAGAAGGTCAGCTTTCCGACCAAACATGAGCCCTTCATGGTTGTTCGAAGGCTGTTGAGAATGAACGTGCCTAGATTTGCAGGACATAGTTTTGCTTTCCTACTATCTACATTATGTGTATTCATTTTGTGGCTTGAACTGATGGTCATTGTTGGAATCCGATCCTAGTTGTCCAAAGTCCCATGCTGGCTGCGGAGCAGTTTTGGTTGATGATACCACAGCTTGCAGTTTGTTGGTCGTTTATCCAGCACTTCTGGTGGTGGTGGTGCTGCTGCTGTCGATACAAAGAGCATACAGCTCCACATCAACAGCCAAGCAACCACCAGTGTGGAGAGTGCAGAGACTCAATGGACATCGGGATCCGGGATCAGCCAGATTTTTCTATTGACCAGCTTCCAGCATTTCATAGAGATTTTGCCGAGAGTACCTCTACGAAGGACCCTGATACCTCGGTGTGATGGATTGCAGAATACCTGAATGCGTGGAGGTTTCTGTTAATAGGGGAACTCCAAATCATCCAATATCATTTTTGATTACCCAACCCTCCAATATTTGGGTTCTCAATTTTCAGAAGTCACTTGTAGAAGCAAAATCATGTGGCCAACATATTTTCACAAGGATGATTGCCTCCTTGCACAGGACTTTTGGTCGACATGGCCGTTCGATGAGATTCCCATAGATTCGCAAGATAGTTCAAACGGTAGCTCTGTTAAAGCCATGCCAAAACAATGGTTAGATACGGAAGGTACATTGCGATCGGCGATTCCATTACATATTAACGGATAAGGCATGGTACTGGTACAAACATCAATGGGTCATGTTGTGTGCCAACATTTGAATCAGAACAAGCCAAAATATGCTGGCATAGTATCATTCCTGCATGGGTACATGACCCATTACATGGTAATTGTACATCCGTTACCACTGATTGTTGGACGGAATCACATTTGAAGTGTGTGTCAGGAGCCGCCACGTTGGTTGTGTAGGGTGAACCGACTTCTAGTAGGTGACTCTTATAACCAGTAGATTAAACCAGTGGTGTGCAGCTTTCGCCATTGACCACTATTATTGATCATTGCACTTAACCATGCTCATCAACCCGCACTATTGACCAGTTTTTTGCCATTCTTATTGAATATTGCCATTGGTCACCATCACCCACTGGTTCAGTCATTATGCATCATTGTTATGGGTTCACCACTATCAACCATGCTTGTTGATCATTCATCAAGCAGTGGTTCACCACTGATTCATCAAGCGGTTCCCCACA
The DNA here is from genome assembly GCA_009767595.1 of Symbiodinium kawagutii. NCBI lineage: Eukaryota > Dinophyceae > Suessiales > Symbiodiniaceae > Symbiodinium > Symbiodinium kawagutii. The sequence goes on along the minus strand of VSDK01007747.1, from coordinate 237,926 downwards.
CATTTTCACCCATGGTTGACCACTGATCCACGAGTTCCCCAGCCGCACCACCCGTAGCCGTGCGCCGCTGGAGGTTCCACAAACTTCATCAGCATCGCGCGTATGGCAGCGGCCGGGCCAAGTCTCATAGCTGGTGGAAGGCGTGTGCTGCGGTGTTTCGCGTGATGGTTGGTTGATTGAGTGGGTTGGATGGTTGGGTTGGATGGGTTGGGTGGGTTGGATGGGTTGGGTGGGTTGGATGGTTGGGTGGGTTTGGTGGGTTGATTAATGATCGTTGGTGGTGGTTAGGGGTTGGTAATGGTTGGTTAGCTGTGGTTGCTGTAGTCGTTGACAGTGATTGACGATGAATGCGTTTACATGAGGCTGCCAGGGGCTAGCTAAACCACAACCGCAGAGATCAAGCAGCGATGTTGGGGATACCAACTAGAGCGGCGATACAACCCTCCAATGCTCCAATGGCAGGGAAAGTGAATAACACCTAAATACATCATCAACTTATTGTCGTGGCTCAAAATGGGTTTTTGTAACTTGTTAACAGCTTGGGTTATACTTGTGAGCATGTTATTTGGTTTTAGCCATTATTCGCAACAAATGGGTATGCGCCAAAATAGTGGTAAAAAACCAATGGTCTCCTAGTAAAATGATCATTTTTTGGTGGGGCCCCTTGGTTACCCTATTTTGGCACATACCCAAATCTCATGTCTCCGCAGGTATCGGCAAAGTATCATGCGCCCGGTCGGGTGAACAACTACTGTAGTCGAGCTGCAATCAAGTGCTCTGAGAAAGCGCTGGCTTGGGTTTGTTCCAGGCCGAAACAGGGGCATTTCAAAGACGTAATTAGAGGGGCTATGAACCTCCCTGTGATCACCATGTTTCATAATCATCATCTACATAGCAACTCGGAATATGGCGGTTTCTCGAAATAGGCGTGCCACTCATCCAGTTTGTATCCATTCACTAGTAACAAAGCAACTATTTTTCGGGGTCCCCTACTTGTATATTGAGAACCCACCACATAGTCAGATGAATCAGTAAGTATTGACCATCATCAACCGCTACCATCAAATCAATTTGTTTTTCCGCGACACGATCTGTATTTCCAGCCTCCATGTAGCAGCGGTGAATCACCGTTGCTAGATCATCTACAGACAAGGCAGATTTTCCAGCCAGCCATGTTAGAGCACCATGGGTTGAGTTGCTTTCTTCCTCTGCTGCTACCAACTTAGGCTTCCGAGATCTAGATGAGTCAGTGGCTTATGCGTTGAGATTTGAACCTGGCTGGTAGATTGTTGCAACCGTAATCATTGAAATTCAAACATGGTCAACTTGTCACCAGTTCCTTGTTCTTTCTCTTCTTCTTCTTCTTCTTCTTCTTCTTTTTCTTGTTGATGTTGATGTTGATGTTGATGTTGATGTTGTTGCTGTTGCTGCTGTTGCTGTTTCTGTTATTGCTGCTTCTCTGTAAGCATAGCAACCTGGCCCGTCTTGCCTCTATGTCTTGTCTCTGTAGTGTGTTGGTTATCCCAAGCAGAATCCTATGATGACGCGGTGGTCATCCCAGGCATACCCTTGGGCTGAAGGGTGAATGGGGACTGATTCATGATCCTTGACTGGCAATGCACCAAGCAAGCACTGAGCCATGCCACGGATACCAGCCCCAAAAACGGAATATGCTGATTCTTATCAAATTTGACAACGAACACTTAGAATGAGTATGGACAACAAACCAACGACAGCAAGTCATCCCCAAAGAGTAGAAAATCCACAACAAGAACGGATCATCATGAGTGATGGACAACCAACCAGGTTGCATCAATGGATGACCGGTGGTCCCAATGGTGACCCCGGCAGTGCCTCCTTGGAGGGCCTGTCTCCAGATCCGAAGGGTCACCTGTAGCGCCAGGCTTTTCTGCCCCACGTGCTGCAGAGGGGTTTGTTGCAAGAGAAGCCTGCCAGGTGTGACGCGTGACGCGTTCCGGGGGATGGAACTGGTGGATGGATATGGCGAGCTGGGTCAGTTCACCCTTAGTCCCCCTGGTTCCCCGTCATTAACCAGGCTGTTTTCCCTATAATTGTTGGTGGAAATCCTCCATTAGTTGGTTGATTAATATTGACCCATAGCCATATGGGGATCAACAATGGTTGCTCGAACTGGCTAACGATGGTCAATGATGGTTAAAAATGGGGGAAAGCCAACAACAAACTCATGATTAAACACTATAGGGTGGTGTCTTAAAAGAGGGGGAACTACCAACGGGATATTTGGTGAAACAAATGAATCGGTAAGAATGATTCAAGAAGGATGATTTGGGAGTACCCCGATTTCGAGAAACGACCATATGTGGACCAACCATGGTTACTCGAATGCTGCTGGTTCATGGATTAGAATAGGTGATAGAAGCAACAGGAATAGGGAATTCGCCCGAACCAATGTCCTGCAAACTAGCTATTGCGGAAAAACAAATCATAGAAAGAGAAAGAGTATCAATGTATGTTTCGTTAACAATGGCATCGCAACAGTAATATGCAGTGTTACTGGTTGATATACCATTGTAAATGTTTGATATCCAGATTTTCCCTAGATGGGTAATCAACCAGCAACAACTCCCCATGGCAGCTAGCGATATTGGGAGCAAGTTTGGCTGGTACCGCAACAGCAGGACGATATTGATTATTACTGACCCATTATCACCAATGGGATTGTGCATCAACTCATTACTAGGCGTATTGATTATTGCCAATTACTAGCCATATTGATTTATAATTAAACATTATTGATTGATTATTACAAATCAATCTGGACTAGTTGCTACCAAGCAATATTTGGTGTTACCCAATCTAGATATAACCAACCAATATTGATTATTACCAACGGTATTGACTATTATAGATTAGTCACCAACCCTAAACTTCATTGATTGATTTAGTTGAGATTTATTACTCTTGATTGTTACTATTGATTGTTACTACGCATTACTCATGAGAGCAATCGCTTGTTCACGTCCTCGTGGACCGTCGGTTGGGTATGCAGTATGCGGTTGAAGATCAGGATTTCCGCTTGGTTAATAAATGGTGGTTTCTCAAGCCAAAGAGGACCCCTAAAACGGCTGGTTTCTTTCTACAAGTGATTTGTCAACTGGGTGTTTCTCAAGTCATAAGGGTACTCCCAGTTGTCATCCAGTATAATCATTGGCAGTAAGAAAACCAAGAATTTTTGAGGGTTGCCAATTTTGAGAAACCCCACTTGGTTAAAAATGGTTAAGAATGATTACGCAATTGTTCATGACACTTGACAATGGTCGGTCAATATAGTTCTCAAGCATAGTTTGGACCACTTGGTTACACAAGTCTTAATGCTAGTATGGCAGTTGATCATTTTTATTCCCAGATAGCTGGAAGCCATAGGGGTTCTAACTTCCAAAAGAAAGGGTGATAGTCGGCAAACTTTTCGGTGCAGGGTGCTATGCAGGGTGCTGTTCAGAGTGCTGTTTAAGGGTGCTGTTCAAGGGTGCTGTTCAAGGGTCCTTGTCAAGGTGCTGTTCAAGTATATGTTCTATCTGGCGTCTATGCCGGTGTTGTCCTCGGGTTGATTGACCTGGGCATGGACCTGAACAGGTCCATGATTTGTGGGCAAATGGGATTTCCTGCTAATCACCATTTTCAACCAGTATTAGTCGTCCCGACATCCCACAGCTATGGCTTGTGCCAGCCATTTCCTTACATCTTTAGTGTTTATTGTGCCGATGGTAATCCGTACCCACTCGGAGTTGCAGCTGTTGAGAGGAACTTCACGTGGGAATCATCAAGCTGTGGGAAAATTTACAGCTGGAAGTTGCCGTGCGAGTGAACCAACTTGCCTTCCCAGGGTACAACACCGATGTCATGGGCAGAGATCTTAAATTGGCAACGTTGGAGCCTGCTACTGCTGCTGTCTTGCACCGCTCCGGGGTGTTGGACCACCATGAACCACCACCAACCATCCTTCACCACCATTAACCACTATTAACCACCATTAACCACCAGAATTGACCACTATCGACCCCATCATTGACCCCACGTCACCAAGGCTCGCGAATGGTCGAACCTATGCTGCACTCTCGCTGTCTGAGGCAGGGATCTCGGAGTTGAGTGGTTGGTGGTTGATATTCAATGGCTAATCAATGGCTAATATGGTGGTTAATGATGGTTTTAAGTGAGGATTTTAATAGTGGTTTTGGTGGTTAATGGTGGTTAGTAGTGGTTAATGATGGTTTAGGATAGCTAATAATGGTTAATCAATGGCTAATCAATGGCTAGGAGTGGTTAATGATCGTTGGTCAACATAAGCCCTTGCTGATTCACTACTTGTTTAACCAGGAGGTACATCTCCATCATTAACCACTTTTACTGACCATCATCCGTCATCATCCGTCATCATCCGTCATCATCCGTCATCATCCATCATCATCATCATCATCATCATCATCATCATCATCATCATCATCATCATCATCATCATCATCATCATCATCATCATGGCTGCTGGTTATTGTGGCCACTCACTGCATCTTCGACATCAATCACCCATTGGATCCCAGTAGTTTAGGTGCACTGAGGGGAGCATTGACGAAGCCATGGCCGTGGTTTGTGGCTGCTGGTGTGGAGAACCATCAACCAGGGGCGGACCCAACGGTAGCAGGACCAGCTATGGCCAAGACCTGGGTGGTTTTAGTGATCATTGCGAGGGCCATGCAGGTTTTTCATTCTGGAAATTCGAGTCGGGGCCATCCAGACCACAGGCTAGTGAAATGCGCAGATTTTTTATCCGGCTGGAAATTCTTCGGTTCTGATGGATGGAAAAAATTCTTGGCTATCCTGGAAATTCGAGTCGGGGCCATCCATCAGAATCAGTGAAGCCATCCATCATTGAAGACCACTGACGCCACGAGGCAGGGAAGACCATGGTGCAGAGCAGATGTGGAAACTTCACCCTGTGTCCTGTCCCTCCTGACCTGGAAGAGGTCAAGGTGCAGCTGGGAGGGCGGAAGTCTGAGACTTTGATGCTGTTGTAGATGTGTGGTATATCAATATATGGCTATGGGTCAATATGAACCAACCAATTTCATAGGGGATAATGACCAACCAATGATAAGGAAAACCATGGTAAATGATAGGGGAACCAGCTGCACAGGGTTTTGACCCACAGCCATATGTGTATACATATACATCTAAATATCATTTATTTGTAGATATGGATGAGGACATAAAGAGCATGATGAAAAAAGTGTAGATTTACATATATATATATGTATATATATATATATATATAAAAATATATTTACATGCATACGGCTGACGCATGCTACTACGTTTGTGTGTAATCTTACCATTGAAAGCATCAGCTGGGTCGAGTTGACAGCTGGGAATTGGCATCCGCAGTTCAGGTTGCCGCTCCCGTGGCGATCCGCTCCTCCGGAACGACTGCGACCGGGCCAACGGAGGAGAAGGTTCAGGTGGGCCACGGTGGTTCAGCTTCAGTAAGAAACGGGTTGCAAGGTGACGTGATGGTTGATGGTGAGCTGAATCGCAAGCAGATACTTCGCATGGTCAATGATTCTTTGATGCTTATTGGTGGGTAATGCTATGGTTGGAGCGGGCCGCCCGAATCTTCTCCATGTCAAGGTGGACGATAGGAGTGGACGCCGGGCCGAATCGGGCCTGGGAAATGGTTTCCTTCACAGACTAGTGACATCTAGTGACTTTGAACATCAGTCACCTTCCATTTAACCACTATGAACCTGCATTCTAACCACTAGTGACTAGTGATTTAATGATTCCATGGAACTGTCAAGGTGCATTCTGGCCATCACCTGCTCTCAGGTGCTATACAAGCGGCTGTCTCATGTGAGACAGCAGTGGATGCGACGCTTGAATATTTTGGGTGACTTGGAAAGATGAGAAGCAGTGGGAGGATGACACGCAAGAGAAACGCAAGAGATTTCTTGGTGACCTAAGGGGCACCCAAACCACCCAGAAGAGCTAAACCAGGAGCCACAAAAAACAGGGAACCAGGGATGGAACACATCCAAACTACCCAGTCTAGATGGTCAGTTCGAGTAGGTCAAACACCACTTCGTTAGGTAGATCATTTGGTGGTTTCTCAAAATAGGGTACCCCGCAAATCATCGAATATTCTCCATTTGTACTAGTAAACCAACCATCCTATGGGGTTCCCTATTTTGCAAAACCAGCACCTTCATGGAAGCAGTGTCCACGTGCAGGTGACGGCCAATGTTGCTTGCTTGCCTCACGTGAATAGCAAAGTATTCTTTAGGCTGAGTGAAATGCGGCTTGGACTTGTATGTAATTCTCGATGCAGTGTAATGAAATATAATGTCATGGAATGAGTGAACTGAATGTGTTGACATGTATACAGGCATATCTGTAAGTAAAGGTATGTATATATATATATATGTATGTAAATATTTGCATGCACATAGACACAAGCACGCATATTCAAATGCACAGAAATCACTCATTATCAGCCACGATTGACCCAGCCATCAGATACCATGATTAAGCATCTTGGACTATTCATCAATCATACATTGAGCATACATGAACCCCTATTGACTATCACCTTCCAAAAGACATGTGAGCAATGTTTCTGGTCACGCTTGATGGATGTGCGCATTGATGACGACGATGGTGACGGTGAGGACGCCGATGACAGGGATGGCTACGACGATGCCGACAATGATGACAATGGCGGCGACGACGTACAACTAGACTTTACTAAAAAAACATATACTGAAAATAAGTTCTAGTTTGACATCATCATCGTGGTCATCGTCGTCGTCAAGCTTTTGCCAGTACCACCAACAGATGTCTCTTGGGAACACGCTAACCTATATAATTACCATCATATATCAACCCCGATGAATCCATAGCATATACTAAAGAATGACTAATCACTAGAAACCCATGTCGCCAAGCGTCTCTACCCATGCAACCGTGCTTATCAACCCATCGTTACCCTCATGAACCATCATTTCACTATCATCACCGCCACAGTTGTTAATCTTCGAACCCACCATCCTCAGCACCATGATAAACCAGATATCTAATGAACTTGAGCATGTCACACCTCCAATCACCATCCTCACCTGGCATTGCTGAGAAACTAATGATGGTTGATAGTATTTCACAAGGCTCAACAACAGATGTACTGGCGAATTAATAGTGGCTAATCTTACGGCAAGACTCCATGGTTTGCCCGGATGCACAAGACCTGCCCAGAAGTTAGTCTTGTCAACTGTTCAAAACCCTGCACAGGCCCGTTGTTTTGAAACTCTGAGAATCAAGAAGCCCTAAGCCCTAAACCCTAAAACGCTAAAACCCTAAACCCTAAAGCCTTAACCCTAAAACCCTAAAACCCTAAACCCTAAAACCTAAACCCTAAAACCCTAAAACCCTAAATCACTGCGCATAGCCAGTGTTTCTCACTGATTCTTCGAGCAATGTTCAATTGATAGGAACAGCCGTGGTTTACCCTCCGGGCAAACCACGGCGTCTGCGCGTAGATCTTAGCATAGATGGTTACGCATCTATGAATTTGCCCTCTTAATCATTATTAGCATAGATGTTAACCACTAATGTTAAGAATGGTTAAGCATCTAGTGGTTATCACTAGTTGATGGCTATTAAAACTAATTAGTTGGTAGCTCATTTTAATATCAGTTAATAGCCATTAAAAACTAGATTGGCTCACTAGCTTACCATGGTGAACTAGTTATAAACTAGTTAATAGCCATTAAAACTAGATGAAAACTAGATTAATGGCTTTTAAACTAATTAGTAATAACACTGTAACTGGTTAATAGCCATTCAAATGGCTATTCAAATTGTTAAATTGGAACTAGTTCATCATGGTTGTGAACCGCATCAATCTCCCCCCCTTCTCCAGGCGAAAGCATCATCTCCAACCCGCTGCTGCGCGCCCTGGCGGAGCAGCGGCCGTGTTCCGTCAGCGCCGCGCAGCAGCGGGTGGTGGGGCTGCCGCAGCTGCTGAATCGAGAGCTGGCGGAGCTGCTGGGGGCACTGGTGGAGGCGAGGTGGTGGGGTTGGTGGAGGGGGGTTGAGGGTTGAGGGGGTTGAGAGGGGTTGGAGGGAGTTTGGGGGGGTTGAGGGGTTGGAGATCTGGTTGAAAAGCTGGTTAATGATGGTGAATTATTTGGTGGCAAATTTTGGGTTAATGATCCAATGAATTGATGGTTCGATGATTGTGGACTGATGATGAAGTGATTATTAAGGGATGTTGATGGGTAACTGAGGATTCGTGGATGATTAATACGCAATTATTCCGGTGAAATAGATAGTTCGGTTGATGACGACGGAGCGATAGTGGGCTGATCATGACTGAACCAACAACTGGTACCAATCATCGCTACTATTGTTACTATTCTTGCACTAGTACTCTCATTATCCTTTGTTTGTTCATTTTCCCCGATTTATTCCATATCAAATTACATACCATTTGAACATACATGTGCCAGTTTTCAAATACATATCGTATGCACCTATGGCGTGTTACCATTGGTGGGTCACTGAATGAGCACACCAAAACCCTGCTCTCCCAGCCAGCTATTCGTACTCCCGCACAATCAAAACGGATACAGGAACAGTTTAGGGACGTGAATGCGTTGGATGACAATGATTGAACACTGCTGGTCTACAGAATGTCAAAGATGGTTGAACATGGTTGAAATCTGTGGGCTTGTCGATGGTACACAAGGTTGGTAACCTCAGCAGGCAGGCTGACATTTTCGGGATGGATGCAACTCTGAAGCAGTTGGGAATCCCTGAAGTAGTTGTACTCGTTTAACTCATAGCTGTTTAGGGAACAAGTTTATCAAATCAGCAGATCAACGAATCATCAGCCCCGTGACTTTCACTGCTGATCAGTTGATGTTGTGAACGACAGGGTGAGCAGTCAGGGTACCATACTGGTCATTCACCACCTCAGCCATTAATCTCTATGATCAACCACCATCATTAACCATTATGATCGATGACGATCAAAGCTAACGGTTATACTAAATCGTGTGACCTAACTTTCCCAGTAGCAAGCACTAGTATGATTCGTCAAGCACTCTCATTAGGCAACCATCAACTATCACCATGATTACAAAGTACAGTAGCCATTCACCACTATACTCATGGCCATGTCGTGAAATGATCAACCAGCATTCACCACTATAATGATTCACTATGCATAAAACCACCATTCACCACTATAATCATTCATGCTTAATGATCAACCATTGTCATCATTTACAATAGTCACCAATATAGGGGTTGATCACTGAATTGTAATCGCAATGGTTGATCAGTACTGACCACAATCACAATACTCTATTATGATAATGTAATCACAATATTACTATATTCATATCATTCACCATAATCTCAAAGTACATTCCGATTTATATCCCAACCATTGTGATCACATTATGCTATGGATTCACTATGATTTATATCATTCACGACCAACCATTGTGATCAACCACTCTGGTCCTTGATAGCCACCATTCGGTCGTTCTGCCGCAGGAGATCAACAGCTGCTGCAAAGAACTGTCCTTGACGCAGACTGCCGAGACCGCGGCCGTGACGGCCGAGCAGTGCCTTGGCAGCTGCGGTGAAGCTCTTTGATGGTGAACAAATGGCGGTTGAGAGCGGTTTAACAGCGGTGCATTTGATGGTTGATGGTAGTTTCTAGTGGTTTGCAGCGGTTATATGATAATTTTAGTGCCTGATTGTGATAGTGGTTAGATGATATTCATAGTGGTTGTACTGGTTTATATTCAATAATTTTGATTCATCTAAATCGTTGTTGATCAGACTTGAACCTCATGATCCATTGCTTCTTGCATCATTCCGTGCCTCGCGCTAAGGCCAGACGGAGCGCTTTTCAAAAAGCGCCGCGCACTACCCTGGGATGCCGATGTCTCCAACGTACCCGTGAAGGCACCTTGGTGGAACCAGTGCGCCTGAGCAGTGTCACTCTGAGTGGCTGATGATGATCTCACGGTTTTTATTACAAGGGTTTCACCAGCTGGTTGTACCAACTGTTAATGATCAATAATTAACCATTAATAGGATCATTAACCATTAATAGGATCATTATCACCTTGTATAGATTTAAAATGGTTGTCTACCAGGCACGGGATGACGCAATGTTCACCAGCGAACTTCGTTGGTTTAGAAGAAAGTTCGCTGCAGTTGTTATGGGAGGCTACCCAACTTATGGCTGGCCCCGCTTTCATGGAGATCACAACTCCCCAAGAATGATTCTGTACCAGGCAGTATTTGGCCATGGGTCAATATTAACCAACCAATAGTGGTGGATAGGGAAAACAATGGTTAGTGATAGGGGAACCAGGGGTACAGGGTTTTGACCCACTGCCATTTCACACTGTCAATGCTAAGCTGTAGAAAGGGGTTCCCAATGAGTGACCCCAAGAGTGGATGGTTCCGAACATTCCAACCACCGTTGGCTAGGCCGGAAGCAACAGGAAATAGCAACAGCCAACGACCTAGAGTGACCAGCAATGGCCAACAGTTTTTGGGCGGCTTTTCTTCCACCGAAAACACACCATCCTTATATAGATGATATTACCACTATTCATCAACCACATATCACCTTCAACAAAACCCACTTCATCCTTAAATATACCTCAAGATATATGTAAACATTACTGCTGATCAACCATCCGGGAATGAAGCAGTTCTGGCTATCAAGTTCCATGTTGCGCTTTCACTACAGCGACGTCGTTGGCGTCCTTGGGAGCATTCGGGGAAGCTTTGGTCTTGTTCGTGATTGGGGTCACTTGGTCGGGATCATTGCGGTCCTGTTGTGGAGTCCTGGTTATTGTTGGTATTGTGTGCCCGCAGTTTGTCATTGAGATTACTTGAAACCACATAAAAGATACTCATTAGTGCTATTATTGCTATCCGTTGTTGTATACTCATTATGGAGACCTATAACTATCATGATTCTGAAGCCTATACTCACTATTAGAACCTATTATTATACCCACTGGTTAAACATACTCATTCGTGATTCTTCGCCAACACATCGCGATAAATCGTAGCCCTTGAACGACCGTTCGCATCTGTGCTCAGGCAATCCGTTCCTCGCCGGTGTCGTTTGGCCAGCAACAGGAGCTTCCAGCAAGGCACTGCTGCAACCGTTGGTTCCCCGAATCAGCTGGGGCATGAGCTGGTTGATGGTTGATCAGAGGGGACAATCAAACAAACATAGGGGATATGACAACTATATGGTGGTTTTTCAAAACATAGGGAACCCGATTTTTTTCCCACTATAAACCATTAATAATGGATGATTGACCCAACAAGGTTGACTAGTGGTCGGTGATTGGTGAAGAATGGTTGATTGGTGGTTAACACTGCCTGTTTGATGGAAAGTCATTGGTGAAGAGGTAATTTGTTTCGAAAGTTTTTGAGATTGACAACACTTGTGATTCATGGGGTAATCAGATTCATCAGTTGTAAGTCGACATCGGTGGCTTCTCAGGGCCACGTTCACCAGAGGTGCCAGTGAGCTGAGTAGCAATTGAACTGTTCATAGCAGGTGTCCTCTTTCTCCAGTCATAGGGGTACCCCCAAATCATCCATTTATAGTCATTTTTAGTAATCAACCAACCATTTTTGGTATACAGGTGTGTAGCTGTTGTAGGGTAGCATTTTAAAGGCCAAGGCCGGCGGGTGGCAGCACTGGCGGGTGTGAGCTTCGATCCACTATGTTCGCATATTCCGGTGGCATCCCAGTTGGTGTTTTCAGCCACTTGTCGATGGGTCCATAGGTACCAAGAATCTTTGGAATATTTCAAACAAAGAATTTCTTCACTGCTTGATGATTGTAGGGGATTATTCACCTAGCATGCCTCGCATTGAGCTGGCTACCTCCAGCGTTGCGGGCGTCTTGCACTCACCAGCATGGTTGGTCTGATGAATTGCTGCCAACTTGACCCACCAGAGAGTGGTAATGAGGGCTGGGCAGTTGGGGGGCGGGGCATGATCGTTTGGAGCAAGCAAGGCCTAACTAGCTATACGTTGGGTCACCACTAGGGTAACTATCACTTGTGGTAGATGTAGCTATAGTGAAATGGTCTTACTAACCAAGTTAGAACTAGGGGGGCGCACCTCACACCTAGATATATAGTTCCGGAGGGTACGATGACTGGGAGTGGTTCTAGCAGCGTTGATCTGCAAGGCAGAACACCAACCCTGACCCGGCTGGTCCGTTCAAGTGGGCTGGTCGGTGTTGTGTTGGTGCACAATGACTGCTGCAAAGTCCATTGGCAGTCAGACCTGTGTTGGTTGACCTTGCACAGGACTTGCGGACAACTGATTGACCATGGAATTGCTCTGAAGGGTGGTGCACTCTTTGCTCCAAACGTCAACTCTATAAGATGGTTCAGAAGCCGTTCACTAGCAGCTTAACCACATGACTGATGCTTCGGGGTGGTTCCCCTCAAAAATCAAGGACACCAGTCGCCTGTGCAGCTGGCTTGGTGCTGTGCTGGGTCAAGCCCCAGCTATGCACAGTAAGATTTAGTAAGCACAAAGGCTGGGTGAACTAACTCAGTTGTCATCACCAGAGTTCCAAGGGTGGTGACCCCACGCAACAATGTTGCGGGGCTGGTAGGGCCCACCTCATAGTCATCCAATATTGCCATTGCCTCTTACAGTTGGCAATTTTGTCATGAACTGACTGCAATCCACAGTAACCATGCTGAGCCACTAACCATCATCAAACATCACTCCGAACCATTGCTGAACCACCCCTTAACACCACACTACAAATCGTGGCAATGAAACATGACCATGATTCATCGTCAGCAACTGCCATGGCTCACCGATTCCCAGCACTGACCATGGCATACCATGGCTCACTCCCAGCGCCACAGGCTGCCAGAGCCGCCTTCGGCAGCGCCAGAGCCTTCGGCAGCTGCGGACCAGGGCGCGCTTTGCGAGGCGAAGGCGCCAGGGGGGAGAAAGTCATCACAAGGTGACGAGTTGCTACAGAGATCACAACAGACGTTGGATTTGTTGATTTCTAAGGCAGCTAAGTAGGGTTATACTTGTATGATAGATGGTAGTTATCCTGATTATTTGTATGTGAACATGTTATTGAGGCAATCGTTAGTTTGTAATAAGGGTCAGTAATGAGATAATTACTGGTTAGTTGAACACTAGCATCCAATAAGTAGTGGTGAGGAATCGATGGTTTCAAAACCAGTTGATGAAGCCATTGCCATGGTGATAGTTTAACCGTGAATGCTCGCAATCAGTGGTTAGTATCTGAATGATCGTGTTTCTTCTTCATAAGTGAATCAGTTGATCGCTGGTTAACCACTCAGTAATCAACTTCATGAACTGATGGGTTAGGATTTGTAATAATTCATCAGCAACAAAGGGGAGGAACCACAAATAGCAGGATCTATGGCTAGTTGTGAAAGATTCTTGGTTGTCGTCGGCTATCCTCCAATTGTTGGCTTGGTTTGACCCGATTAAGAACGATCAGGAACATTTATGGTCGATAATGGTTGATCCACTGTTGCAACCCCCCAATCATTCTTTGCTTTCCCAGGGGGAGGCGGAGGCGGAGGGCGCCGTTCAAGACGAGTGGCTGAACCTGCTGGAACTCTGAACGGGACACGAGTGCCTGTCAAAGCTGATGGTTGAGTCTGGGAGATGATCAGGATACAGCAAAGCTGAGTAGAGATCAGTGATGGGCGACAATGGTTGATGCCAACGACCTGTGCTTGATGATTGTTGATGACAGTGATATCAAACAGCGTTACCGGAAAACCATCCCCTTGAAAATCAGAGGTTTCCAATCCACTGGTGGATAATAACGTTCCCAGTTGCCAGAGAGAAACATATTCTGATCTGCGGAGTAAGTGTCCCAGGTGTTTCCTCAGCATAGACACTTCTCTGTCGCTACCATCAATGACCATCTAACCATGAACCATGGTTCACCAACTATCGGTCATGAACCAGTGGTAAACATACGTCAAGTCCTACTGCTCTTGAAACCCGGTTCTCAACCAATCCACAGTGGCTGTTGCTGCCAGTGCAAAGCCGCTGGGTGTCCTGCCGTCGATGTGGGCTGTACAGCTGGGGATGCTTCGAGGGGAGACACGAGGCAGAAAGAGGCAGCAAAGGTTGGGTGAACAATGGTCCATCGTGGTTGCTTAAGAGTGGTGAAGCAACATAAGCTACTTGTAGGAGTTACAACATGTTATAACTACTAATAATGTTTAATCACAGGGGATAATCATCAACAAAAATTATTAAACATCGACTATATAATTATATGGTGGTTTCTCAAATTGGGACCCATAAAGAATGGTTGATGTATTCCTATCTAGATGATTTGGGGGTACCCCTATTTTGAGAAACACCCGTATAGTGGTGAAGCAACTAAGGACTAAGCATACAACCCATTGACTGGTAGCCAACAGTGGTTTGTGATGCTTAATTGTTAGTTCAGCCGCCCGATTGGCCAGTTGAAGAACGCTCAAGGGCTAATAAATAATGGTTCAGTGATGATAACCCTGGTCACTTAACTAACAACTGGTTGATTCTGAACAAAAGTCGATCATGGTTATGATTTGTACTTCTGGACCACAAAAAAGCATCGTTCAAGTAAGATGAGTGGCATTTATCAAGAATCGCCAGCAAAGAATTTAAGAATTTTATACCCAGCAGACAACCAGCAGAATTTCTCCATGAGTGAGTCTTCCGCCGAGGGCTGAGTAGGGTTCCCTTACTGGTCATGACAATCTACTGCCAAAGATTTGCCTCAACTGTGTGAAACTCATGTGGATTCGCAGGGTCATTTGTTCCAAAGTATCTTTAATTTCAATTGGTGGTTTCTCAAGCCATAGAGGACCCCAAAAATGGTTGGTTTATTGTCATAGACAGTTAAATATGGGATGATTTGAGGGCACCCCATTTTGAGAAACGACCAGTGACCAATTGTCCTATGGTTTTCATGGGAATCTTCATGCCCCTCGGCACAGTCCTCCAAGGCTGCAGCGCAGCAGCTGACTGTTATGGAGCATTTGTTTTTGGGACCTTGCGCAGTCCACCAAAGAAGTTGGTCACAGTCTGCGCAACCGCCTGCCACGTGTTGGTCAATTTTTATTTCTTGGGACCATCAATCTATTTGGTTGATGGTTGTTGACATGTTCTCACTTAGCTGCAGATGGTGACCAAACAACTAGTTGAATGGTTGTCCTGCCCTTTGTCTCTGCTAGTGTGAACAAACTTCTGAGTTTGTGGTGGTTCTCCTCCCTTTCTCATCCCAAAACTTGAGTGGTGAATGTGCTCGATCTGACGCTGGTGCCATCCGGATAGGTCTTGGTGATGCCTTCCGAGAAGATTTGGGAGACCCATGGTGATGGCTTCAATGAATTTCAATGATAGTGTGTCAGTGTTCTTTTTCTTGGGGACAGCCTGCCTTTGGATCTGAAAACCGTTTTCTGTTCACGTGGTTGTTCCAGTTTTGGCATCCCTCAGCTTTCTTAAAAGCGTGCAAGAACTCGCCTCATCTCCTAGCATCAGCTCCTTGCCATGGGAAAGGCACGCATCCAAACTAAGCTCGTTGTGGCTTTGTTCACAGCAGTGGTTGTTTCCCTTTGGCATCACCTGCCCCTTGGTCGGCCTGGTCTTCCACGAGTCTTCGTTGGAAATCGTGGGGCCCGCGCTGGCTCTGTTCGCACTTGCATAGCCAGGAATGCTGTGGGAGTGTTCTACGCCACACAGACAGGCAACACCGAGACCGTGGCTGGAAAGATTGGCGAGGCGGTTGGTATCGAAGCTTCTGACTATGATGGAGAAGATTTTGCAGACCTGGATGGTGTGATTGCAGGCTGCCCAACTTGGAACACAGGGGCGGATGAATATCGATCTGGCACCACATGGGATGACTACATTGATAGCATCAAGGAGTATGACCTCAAGGGGAAGGTGGTTGCAGTTTTCGGCTGTGGAGATTCACAAGGCTATGCAGATAACTTTTGCGATGGAATTGAAGAACTTCACGACGCCTTTGAAGCTGCAGGTGCCAAGATGATTGGTTACGTGGATGCCTCCGGCTACACTTTTGGTGAATCCAAAAGCGTGAAGGATGGCAAGTTCTTGGGACTTCCTCTGGATGAAGACAACGAAGATGATATGACTGATGGTCGAATCTCCTCATGGGTGGAGCAGTTGAAATCCGAAGGGATGCCCCTGTGACCAAAGAAGCTCGGAAGAATGCAGAGATGCAGACTTGCTGAGGTTCATCGATGGCTTCCGTTGCATATTTGTTTTCTATTTTTTTCTATCTTTTTCTAGGTCGTGAAATTGACTGATCGGTCAGCACTCATGCTGATGCCGGCAGGGATGTTGCGAGACTCTGCACTGAATTGTAAAAATTGTAAAGAACGACTTTCAAAGCGAACGATTTGTAAGTCCCTAAATTTTGTTTGAACCACAGGCAAAGCAATTGGCTTTCCGCTTCAAGCAAAAATCTTCTATGTAATCACATATGTCATTTGTGCTACAGACTAATATCTAGAACCTTTGTGTCAAACTGTGCGTGTGCAAGCGGCTTACCAACTGCGTAGCACGTGGTTCAGTAGAACTTAGCGGAAGACTGCAGTGGAGGCGGTCTGTCGTTTTGTGACTTCCGCAGTTCTCCTTGAAGCCTCAAGTTTTAGTTGCTTGAATCGCACACAGGTGCATTCGGGCGCAAATCAACATAGGACATTTAAGAAGATGGAGAAGACATTTTTTTTCTGCTAGAAGCTCGACAGAAAAGAGAAGCAGGCTCAGTCATGCGGAACTGTCAATGTGGAAGGAGGACATCTAAAAGGCATTATATTTGCTTCTGCTTCCTACTGGTCATGAGCCCACCTATAAGTATTATTGGCCAAGTTTCACGATCCTTGACCCCAATGAATATCATTCACGCACATGAATCATTAATTCCTAATTCTTGCGTTTTTCTCCCCCAAACCGGGCTTTTCAGAATGAGACTGGGACAAACCATCACCCAAAATGAAGTGCTGGGATTCTTGATGGCGTGGAAACCATTCGTGGTTGTTGCGGTGTCGTTGTTCTTGTTCTTGTTGTTGTTGTTGTTGTTGTTGTTGTTGTTGTTGTTGTTGTTGTTGTTGTTGTTGTTGTTGTTGTTGTTGTTGTTGTGTTGTTGTGGTTGTTGTCGTCGGTGTTGTCGTTGTCGTCCTTGTTGGTCTTGCTCCTTTTTAGTTGATGCTACAATCAATGGTAAGTAGCCAATCATCCATAAGCAACATTAGAAAACCGATCGCTATCAACCATCATGTTGCATTGTCAAGTGGCTATCCTAGCATTAACATCCACTCATAGCTAGCATTTTGATTTGGAATAGAACTTGACAATTAGAAGGATCAACTTTCACTTGATGAAGTACTTATATACTGACATGGCAGTTCTCAGCCATTCCCCCCAAGGTCTTCCTTGATCGTGCTGTGACACCGCTGCTGTCCCCAGCGGGTGCAGACATGGAAATTCCCGGATTGCTCAGAGTTGCAGCTGCAAACGCGCTAGCATGATAGGCATTGGTCATGAAGACCACAGATTTTGGAGCTGGCAACATGATGTCAGGTACACCTGCACAAGCTGATGCAACAGATTCGAAAAAAAGGCGTGGTTCTTCAAGATTCACAGAGTCAGAGAAAGTTTTCGGGAGATTTCATTGATCTCAATAAACTCCTATAGCAACGATGATGGCAGTTCTGCCATGAGCTGTCTGCGCAACTGGTGTCACAGACACATGGCAACAGCTCCAGGATCAGTGGTAAGGAGTACCACTAGCCGCTTTTGAGACTTGGGTAATAGAAGCCAATCATCAACCAACCAATGTCAGCATTTAACACAATCATTAGCTACAATCAACCATCAACTTCTCAATTTCCAGTAGATCACACCGCTTTGCGAACCTCGCCGCCATGGGAAACCAGTGCTGCTGCGATGACGACGTTTCCTCACGACCGGTCGATCCTAATGTGCCGGTCTTGGGCTGGTCTTGGTGAAGCGGCAGTTGGGGTGAAAACAAGGGCATATTTGTTAGGTATGAAGTTGATCATGGTTAATGATGGTTAATGATTGTTAATAGTGATTAATAATGGTTAATGGATGCCATTTCAACCACAATCATGAATTTGTTTGAATACAGGTGACGCACCTAGAGATAATGGCTAATGTATTCAGCGGATTTAAGGGGTTACAAGTTAGAACATGTTGGAACCCACGAAGCATTCATCAGGGCTTGATGATGATGATGATGATGATGATGATGATGATGATGATGATGATGATGATGATTGACACTTGTTGCTGGTTGACGTGGAAGCCGAATCTACCAGCATTGAGATCGCTGAACCAAGACGTGTCGAACTTCATCGCCTCCAGTGCCAATGAGTGGGGCCCGGGGATCCCATTGATCACGAACTATCGCGCTGTGAGTACTTAAACGCTACCTTAACCTAGGTGTAATCACGATGAGTACCCTCTGGAAATCCCTTACCCGGGAAGCTGAAAATCACCGTTACTGAAGGTAAAACCATTGTAAGTCGTACATTTTCTAGTTCCAGGTTAGTTTGCCGGAACCATCAATGAATCCTGATCGGCCAATTGACCTTCATGGTCAACCATTGCCATTAGAGCACAATCAACGATTGGTAACCCTCACTAGCCACCATCAACATCCACTTTCGACCATTATCGCCGTTTCTTAACCTTTTGTGACAGTTTCTAGCCGGTCTATACTAAGCATGATATTCTTCGATTATCGCTAAGCCTGGTCATCATTGATTCTCACCATCACAATCATCAATAATTGTCACCACCCTTCACCACTACTATGAACCTGATCGGTTAGTGAGAAAACGCATGGCGTATCAGTTATCAATGATAATCACGATAACGCTATTATACTCAACAAGCGCGATCAGAATCATAACACTCTCAATTGACTCCACCGACTGTGAATCCGATCATTTGATGAATTCATCATCAGTTTGATAATACCATCATTTGATTAGAATTAGATAATTAGTTCATCATCAATTAATCTGAATTGAAATCATTTGATCTAGATCATTAGGATCTATATCAGTTGACGATTATCATGAACCCGATCTCCTGAAGCTGATTATTGATCTGATCGACAAGGTCAACCAAGCAATCATCAGTTCTGGCTTAGTCTTATCATCAACGACCAATACAGAGTGGTACCCCAAACAGTTATAAGTTAAAAATCCACCTTTCAGTACATTCATATGGCTATGGGTCAATATCAGCTAACAATGATAGGGGATAAGTTCACCAACAAAGGGAAAACGAGCTGGTTAATGATAGGGGAACCAGGGGGACTAGCCGGTGAACTGACCCACTGCCATATGGGTGTTTCTCAAGCCATAGGGGTGCCCCCCAATCATCCATTAGTAGTCATTTATAGTAATAAACCCACCATTTTTTGGGGTTCCCCCATGTTGAGAAACCAACATATAGTTGGTATATATCCACCATTTTTGTTGGTCATTATCCCCTATTAATCCCTATCATTAACCATCATCAACTATCATAAATGGTGACCCAGCTGTGAACTCACCCGACTTCACAGGGCCCTGGTACCATCTTCGCCGCTTCCACCGCGACCAGGTGCTGGTCTGGCGACCTGAAGCACCCGCAGGGTGCCTGGGAATCCCGTGGATGAAGATGCTTGATAATGGTTGAATAACCACCGATAGTAAGGATTTATGGTGGTTATTAAGTATTGATTATTAATGAGGTTTATTGGGAAGTGATGGTGTTTTTTAGGGATTCAGTCTGGTTAACCATGGCCAATAGTAGTTAGTTGGTTCATGAGGAATTAATGGTGGTGAGTAGGGGTGGTGAATGATGCTTAAAAACTGGCGAATTGGTCAATAGTATTTAACAATGGCGTTTATTGGTTGATAACCATGTTCAGGATGATGATAGAATGGTATGTGGCTAATAGTGATGGTAAGACATGGTGAACAATGATGGTTGGTAATGTTGAGTGATCATCTATGATGGCTTGACGGTTGATGATGATTTGTAATGATAGTTCATGAGATAGTGATCCATCAGCAGCCTCCATCACCAGCAATTGCATGGTGTCAAACAATGATTAATGACACAGGACCGAGGCTAAAAATCACTATTGTCGCTATTTGATATTGCTCATTGACGATTATGAGTAATGATAGTTTCTAGGAATGATTCATGGTGATTCATAGTTAAGAACGGCTACTACTGACGATTAATCATTGATAGAATTATATATATATATACACGTAAAAATATATGTATATTGGTCAATGGCGGCTACCGATAGGCGATGATGACCAACAACAACTGACTCAAAATCAGAAAACCATGGAAGGTTGATCATGATGTTTCATAGTTGTCGTTGATACTTTCTCAGACTGGAGTTCTTTAGGTTCTGTTGATATTAGGATGATTCTGTTGTCGTGGCAGTACCATGCTTTGCTGGAGATGATTGTCGTCCCCAACCAGGGAATGCCAGGAATATCAACATCCAAACGGATGCAGACTTTCCAGTTACTACCCGAGCTGCCTGTAGCTATTGGTCGGCGTAGTAGCATCATGGCCATGAGTCTAACTGGCATGTCCCTCCACCAGCTGTTCATTCTTGCGGATCGATTACCCCATTTCGTTTTGGTCTTTTTCCATCTTAGACATCCAATCTCTTGAGTCTTGAGTTTTTACTTTTGGTATTAGTTGGTGAAAGTCAGGAGCACTCATTAAAGGATTGGTTCACAGGTTTGGTTCAGGAATTTGGCTCAGGTTTCGGTTCAAAGAAAATGTCTCACACCCATGGAGATATGCCCATGTTTGCAGTCCCACCACGAGCCATTGTGGAATCCCGAACACCAGTGTTATGGTTGCGAAAGAAGCCACTTCAGGGGCACATCGCGTTGGGATCACACTGAGAATTCTTCCATACAACTACCTAAGCTGACCTATCTTCAGTCCTCCTGCAGGTCAACTGACAGCAATAGTTTCAGCATTCGCTAGCCGAAAGTCAGTCCTCATGGGGGAACTCATGTAATGGGCTAGTGAAGCAACGCCTCTCCCAAGGTTGTCCGAAGACGTAGTCAATAAGGGCTCTGACGAACGGTTGATGACCCCTTCCCTATTTCTGAAGCGTTCTGAAGCGTTCTGAACCATGAATATCCACTGTTAAAGAGCAATTAAGCAGCTAATTCGCCATTGCTAAGCATCAACTAGCCATCGGCTAACCACCCTGAACCATTAATATCCATTAATTGAAAACCACTTATGGATCAACCACTATTAAGCATTAGCCATTAATTGACCATTAATCATCATTGATTATTAACCACTGAATAACCACTAGTCAGTCCTTATTTATTATTAACCGGTAATGAACAATAAATCAACGACTATCAACCATCATCTGACCATGACTGCCATATCTTTTTTCTCAACATAGGGGTACCCCGAAATCATCTAATGTTGACCATTTATAGCAATAAACCAACCATTGTACTTGGTATTCCCCTATTTTTGATTAGTTTCCCCTTGTTAATAACTATTAGTAAACCAACCATGACGGCTCGGGGGTTAACCATTGCTGTTGCTTATAATTCTTCCTTGTTAAGTATTCTGACTGGTTAGAACCCCTGTAAAACCTCATAGCTTGAGAACCCCCCATATGGTTGGTATATCCTCCATTTTTGTTGATGATTATCCCTTATCCCTATTTATGAACCAGCATAATCAGCTCAAAAATCACTTTGAGGCATCACCGAATACCGAATATCAGTTCACCAATATCAGTTCACCAATAGCAGTGAAACAATATCAGTTCACCAATGATTGGCGAATCAACAATTGGTGATATATCCAAATTTTTGATAAAGCCAATTGTTGCAGCCAAATTATACACACATTGATATCAACCATTGGTGAGATACAAAAGTTTCAAATTGTTGATACATATAAAGGTTGATATCACCAATTGGTTCACCTACATATAAAGGTTCAACAATTGGTGATATATATATATATATATATATGCAAATTGTTGGCGAATATCACCAGTTGGGTGAACCCCCAGCCATTTGTATATATATCAAAAATGGCCAAAGGTGACCCAAAAATGGCCACAGCAGCTGTGCAAACCCGCCAGCCATTTAAGGTGCTTTCTTAAAATAGGGGTACCCCCGGTACCTCATCCATTAGTAGTCATTTGTAGTATTAAACCCAGGATTTTTTGGGTACCCCCATTTGGTGGTTTCTCAAAATAGGGGTACCCAAAAAATGGTTGGTTTACTACTATACATGGTTAATAATGGATGATTTGGGGGGTACCCCTATTTTAAGAAACACCCATGACTTGAGAAACCCCCAGCCATGGCTGGGGACAGCACCCCATGGTCTCCCCCAGGAAGCGCTCGGTGACGGCCGCGGAGCTGCGGAAACGGGACGAGCAGCTGGATGCGGCGCTGGATCGGATAGGTGGGGCGCACCGGGGACCGTTGCGTAGCGCCGTGGTGGGTGGTGGTGGCGGTGGTGGATGGGGAGATGGTGGGGTTATTGATGGCTAATTGATGGGAGATATGGTTGACAAACAGCCAGAGGTTAGTGAAAATGTGGATGGCTATGGTTCAGAATGGTGGCAAGGTGGTTGTTGATGGTTAATTATGGTTCAGAATGGCTGATAAGGTGGTTGTTGATGGTTTATAACTGTTGATAGTGGTTCGATCTTGCTTAAACATGGTTCTTAGAGGATGGAGCTTGAGCGGGGGAAAATGTTTCTGCTGAGAATGGAGCCGCAGAAATTGGGCACTCTCGGTCCAATGATGACTTTTGTTCGTTCTTTTCACCGCCATGGACCATCATAACACATGAAGGAATCATAAATTCTCCGTCAACTAACCGTTCACGAACCACCATTGACCACTGTTGGCCACTATTGACCACGATTGGCCACTATTAACCTTCAATTCACCTTTAAGTACCATAGTATTAACCATCAATTCACCTTCAAATACCATAGTGCTGACCATTTTCAACTTGATTACAACCCCCTGGTGGCGCGCCGCCAGCTCAACATCAACCTGACGACCCGAGCCCGCGGCAATCGGTGCCCAAAGCTGCTGAAGTGGCGGAGTTTCGCCGCAGCCAGCTGAGCCAACACCATGGAAGCGACCTGACGGATGCAGAGCCACTCGGCCTTTGAGACATGGCTATGGGTCTATTAACCATCAATATAATGGCTTATAATGACCAACCAAATCATAGGGAAAACAATGGTTAGTAGTAGGGGAACCAGGGGTAAAGGGTTTTGACCCACAGCCAGATGGATTCTTATTGTTTGGGGTCTATGCTGGTGTAATTTTAGGGGGTTGAGAGATATTTTTCAGGGACGAAATAGAGTTTTTTCAGGTTGAGAGATATGGCTATGGGTCAATATGAACCAACCAATAACAGGGTTGAGAGATCTTTTTCAGGGACTTTAGAGTGGTTTTTTTGTTTTTTTTTAGAGTTTTTTTTGGAGAGAGAGAGTTGTACCCAGCCGATCATGTATTAAAGGGGGAACGGGCTTCCTCACTTTCTCACGTCGTGTGTTTAACCAGCTCTATTCTACGATAAGGCCTCCCCGCCTGCCAGTAAGAAATCCTGATTACAAGCCCTTTACAGCAGTGGTTTCAACATTCGTGAGGAAAGGCATGATATAACTTTTGTCTCAGATATACGTATAAAAAAGCACTAGTAAACATTGACGCACAAAGACATGTCACATATATACACTCATATATATGTACAAACATTGATATACATATCTATATATCTATCTTTAAAACATGAATAAATAGATAAATAAATAAATAAATTAAATAAATTAAATAGATAAATAAATAAATAAATATATATATATATATTGACATTTGTGTACATACATATGTATATCCATACCCGGTCGTTCAGCCTATAGTCATAATGATCATATTTGAGTTGCTGCCTTTGGTTCGTTGTAGCGCCACCAGCAGGAGATGCTTCTTGGAAGCACGGCCGCATCAGCAGATGCTTCAGCCTCCGGCAAAGATCGGTCAGGAGCATTGGGATATGTTGGGCCAACACCCTGTGGTTACACCCAACGTGGCAGTCCCCAACGTTGCGTGGAAAAATTCACCACTTATAGTGGTTTATGGTCAAAATGGCATTTTTCAGCCACTTATCAAAAAAGTAATCTAGTTTCTGGGTTTACGTATCAAAATCGCATTGTTCAGCTTCCAGGTCAGTTTACCGGAGGGTAAGGATCAATCCTATGATTTATGGGGATTAACAGTTGGCTCAATATTGACAGGCTCCCATGAGCTGGCTGCTGCGAAAATGACTCTCGGTGACCATTTGGAGCACCAGTGGGAGGCCACAAAAGCTGCTCAGCCACAAGCCATCCATGACCAGGAATGAAAATAAGCACTATGGCCACTGGTTATTGATATCTGTATTGGTTCTGGATCATGGATTCTTGTTGTTGTTCGTGTATGAATTATTGGTTATTGATATGTTTCAAGAACAACGGAGAACATTTCAAATATGCCAACCGAATGTTATTAGCCCCATACTCGAACTATCATCAACCACCATCATTTCCCTCAACCATGATCAATCGATTTTCAATCATCGTCCATCGATCCATCATCAGCAATCAGTATCCACACTTGTTAGCTATTAACAATCCATCATCATCATCATCATCATCATCATCATCATCATCATCCTCATCATCATCATCATCATCATCATCATCATCATCATCATCATCATCATCATCA
>VSDK01007747.1:181869-202933 GCA_009767595.1 Symbiodinium kawagutii | reverse complement strand
GACGACGACGACGACGACGACGACGACGACGACGACGACGACGACTACGACTACGACGACGACTACGACTACTACTACTACTACTACTACTATCATTATTATTAGTATTGTTACTACTATCATTATTATTAGTATTGTTATTATTATTACTACAATTACTATTATTTATTATTATTATTATTATTACTACTACTAGTTGATATACAAAGGATGATTTGGGGTACCTCTATGGCTACCGTCTGAGGACGTCTATTTCTTTGCTTTTCCCATTGGCTTCGATTTGGGCAAGCAGACGCCTCTCACCGTGAGGCTGCGCTGGGCCTGGGTCATCCAGCTTCGCCGTGGTAGTAGACCCCATAGCGAAGCTGCTGCTGTTCGGGTCATTTTTTAGGATTTCCATGAGGGTTCCAGGGGCCACCCACAGCCATGTTGATTCATGCTGTTTGATTGGTGAAACATGGGGCATTTTCCTGCTTGACTGCTGACAGGACCAGTTTACAAATCGACCATGTTGGGACAGGAAACGCTGTCAGGACCTGGACCTTCGTTGCAGTTCTGACTGACTGCACTTTACAAGTCGAGTGGTACCCTTGCCATAGATTTTCGGTCAGGTTTGCACGGTCTTAGAAAAACTCGTTGACCCAGAAAACACACCATCAAGCAGCTTGGAGCTGGCATTGTTTTTGTTGGAACCATGGCCATAAACTTTGATGCTATGAACAAGCTTTAGAGGCAGCTTGGGGCAGAATGTATCCCTGCTGAGCTCCACAGGTTATCCCGAATGACGCTAGGGCAATTGATAGTAATTAGCTGATATGACCATTGTTTCATCATGGTTACATCACAGTGGTTCATGATGGCTAGTTTATAGCTGGTTTATCTCACTGAATTTTAAACATCTCGTCCCAACCTTGAGGTAGTCCTCCCAGAGGGTTCGGCACGTTGCAGAAGTTCACATTCAGAAGCATTTTGTGAAATGGCAACTATAGATCCATTCAAACTGAGAAACACAACTGAGTTAGTCACATTTCACAACACCCCTTTGTGATTTTAGGATCTCAGAAACATGATCCAACTGAGTGATCTAAGTGTTCCATGGCAGCTCCATCTCACCTGGGACAGCGGACAGCCAGGGGCGTGAAGAAAGGCAGCTATGCGGAACAGCTGGGGGTGGAGGCCAGAGCTGAAGCATGGCCATTGGTTGTTGTCGGTTAAGGCTATGGGTCAACATTAGCAAGCCAACTGGCTATGGGTCAAGCAGTTAACCAACCAACTAATGGAGGATTTACCAACAAGTTTATAGGGAAAACAATGGTTAATGATAGGGGAACCAGGGGTACAGGGTTTTGACCCACTGCCAACTAGTGGGGGATAATCCCCAAGAATAATAGGGAAAACAATGGTTAAGTAGTGGGGAACCAGGGGTACGGGTTGTTGTCGGTTTACCATCAAAAAAACCCAATGCTGTACATACATGGGTGTTTCTCAAAATACCGAAAATTGGTTGGTTCATGATCAAAAATGATTGTTAATGTATGATTTAGAAGTGCCCTATTTTGAGAAACCGCCACATGAAAGGTTATATGCATCAATATGGCTATGGGTCAACATGAATCAACCAATTAATGGGGATGGTAACCAGCAATAATGATTGGAAAATAATGGATAATGATGGGGAACCAGGGGTACGGGGTTTTGACCAACTGTCATATGTGTACATGAAAGGTCGATGTGTAATGAGAATGATTGATCATTATCAATGGAGATTTCTCAATATAGGGGACCCAAAAATGGACGCTTTGTTGCTATAAGTGGTTGATACACCGGAGGATTTAGCGGTCACCTAGGAATTGAGAAACACCGATGTTGGTTGCTGTTTAATCACTGGTTTCGCAATGGAATTGTAGTGGTTATTGATGGGGGACAATAACTAACAATCATGGTCTAATC
Organism: Symbiodinium kawagutii; assembly: GCA_009767595.1. NCBI lineage: Eukaryota > Dinophyceae > Suessiales > Symbiodiniaceae > Symbiodinium > Symbiodinium kawagutii. Next base: position 200,983 of record VSDK01007747.1, on the reverse strand, counting down.
ACTGGTTGACATGTAAACCCAATAGTAAATAGTGGTTAAATGTGGTCAATAGTGGTTAACAGGCAACTAAATGGTGGATAGTGGGTTGTCCATAGCCATGATGGCAGCCATTATTAATGAAATGGCAAATAGGTTTACCTGTTGTTTGCCATGGTTGATCAAGATCCAATAGGCTGCTGAAGAGAGGGTCCAGAAGTTGGTCGAAGTATAACCACTGGTCCACTCGCTTGTTTCTGGGAAAAAAGGTTATCATACAAGCAGGGTTGGGCACAATCTTTGGGTTGAACATCATAAATTTTACATTCAGCTGGTTTATTTCTACCAAAGTGTTATCATCTAACCAGGGTGTGAGGACATGTTTAAACTAACTGATGGCCCAGCCCTGGTTGATAGGGTCAATGATGGTTGGTAACGAGTTGGTTGCTGTTCCGTGGTTGGTAACCTGGTACCATAGTATCGAGATGATATATCATCACTGGTGGGGATGGACCACCACACATAGCTGTTGTTGTGTTTACCTGCAACGTGGTGTAGTTTGCCATGGATCTTCTCTGAATTGCTGAGTAGTGATCTTGAGCTTGGTGAGCCATGGAGGTTCAAATCATAGGGTTTCAACATTGAATCATTCAGGTCAGGCTTGGTTGTCCATAGCTCTTTGTTTCTGCTTCATGTGAGATGGCAGTGATTTTCCGTGGCGAGCCCATATGAGCGCTCATTTGTGGTCAGATCCGACTTTGGATGTCACAGGTGGTCCACAGCCCAGAAAAAAACATTTTCCCCCGTTGGTTGTAGTTTCATGTGCCAGCGAACCATTATCAACCACACAAAGAAATTGAGACGCAACGCAGTAACGCATAGTGTATGTAGACATACATGCATCAATGTAAACAAAGGTTGATAAGGTGTAATAAGGTGTAAGGTAATACATGCATTACTACTTATACATGCATCAAAGGTTGATAAGGTGTAATAAGAATGACTAAGAATGATGAATAGTCATTAGCGATCGCAAACCTTGGTTCATCAAGATTTCTGGTGGCTACCCAGCCTGGCATTGTGAACTGCTAAGGTGGGGAGGTTGGGGTATTTTGGGTGAATGAAATCATATTAAATCATTAGCAATGCTGACCTCCAGGTAAATCATTAAATCACATTAAATCACATTAAATCACATTAAATCACTTAAATCACTTAAATCACATTAAATCACATTAAATCACTTTAAATCACTTAAATCACTTAAATCACATTAAATCACATTAAATCACTTTAAATCACTTAAATCACTTAAATCACATTAAATCACATTAAATCACTTTAAATCACTTAAATCACTTAAATCACATTAAATCACATTAAATCACTTTAAATCACTTAAATCACTTAAATCACATTAAATCACATTAAATCACTTTAAATCACTTAAATCACTTAAATCACATTAAATCACATTAAATCACTTTAAATCACTTAAATCACTTAAATCACATTAAATCACATTAAATCACTTTAAATCACTTAAATCACTTAAATCACATTAAATCACATTAAATCACTTTAAATCACTTAAATCACTTAAATCACATTAAATCACATTAAATCACTTTAAATCACTTAAATCACTTAAATCACATTAAATCACATTAAATCACTTTAAATCACTTAAATCACTTAAATCACATTAAATCACATTAAATCACTTTAAATCACTTAAATCACTTAAATCACATTAAATCACATTAAATCACTTTAAATCACTTAAATCACTTAAATCACATTAAATCACATTAAATCACTTTAAATCACTTAAATCACTTAAATCACATTAAATCACATTAAATCACTTTAAATCACTTAAATCACTTAAATCACATTAAATCACATTAAATCACTTTAAATCACTTAAATCACTTAAATCACATTAAATCACATTAAATCACTTTAAATCACTTAAATCACTTAAATCACATTAAATCACATTAAATCACTTTAAATCACTTAAATCACTTAAATCACATTAAATCACATTAAATCACTTTAAATCACTTAAATCACTTAAATCACATTAAATCACATTAAATCACTTTAAATCACTTAAATCACTTAAATCACATTAAATCACATTAAATCACTTTAAATCACTTAAATCACTTAAATCACATTAAATCACATTAAATCACTTTAAATCACTTAAATCACTTAAATCACATTAAATCACATTAAATCACTTTAAATCACTTAAATCACTTAAATCACATTAAATCACATTAAATCACTTTAAATCACTTAAATCACTTAAATCACATTAAATCACATTAAATCACTTTAAATCACTTAAATCACTTAAATCACATTAAATCACATTAAATCACTTTAAATCACTTAAATCACTTAAATCACATTAAATCACATTAAATCACTTTAAATCACTTAAATCACTTAAATCACATTAAATCACATTAAATCACTTTAAATCACTTAAATCACTTAAATCACATTAAATCACATTAAATCACTTTAAATCACTTAAATCACTTAAATCACATTAAATCACATTAAATCACTTTAAATCACTTAAATCACTTAAATCACATTAAATCACATTAAATCACTTTAAATCACTTAAATCACTTAAATCACATTAAATCACATTAAATCACTTTAAATCACTTAAATCACTTAAATCACATTAAATCACATTAAATCACTTTAAATCACTTAAATCACTTAAATCACATTAAATCACTTAAATCCCATTAAATCACTTGAATCACATTAAATCACTTAAATCACATTAAATCACATTGAATCACATTAAATCACCTAAATCACATTAAATCACTTAAATCACATTAAATCACATTAAATCACATTAAATCACTTAAATCACATTAAATCACATTAAATCACATTAAATCACATTAAATCACTTAAATCATTATCAATGCCAATATTGGCGAGTATCGTCCAGCTAACCGGCTTGGGAGGCTGCCACGATGGCACAGGCAGGTTGGAAGATCTGTGAAGTTGGAGGAGTTCAGGTGTCCCACTTGTCGCATGGCCGAATTTCGTGCAGTGCTGGGGAGTGAGTCTATCGGGGGTCGGGATGATGGTTCGAGGGAGTCGTGTCATGGTCAGAAGAATCAATTTGAAAAAAATAGCTGCTGAAAATGAATGCCTTTCTTGGTTAACGAATTTCCTGCCATTTTGACAGGAAAAACTATCAGTTTGACTGAAAAAACTAGAATGTATCCGCTTGGTTCTTCACAATCAGTTTCAGCCAATTACCTGCCAGGTCGTTGCCAGGCTGGGCTGACGGCAAGGGAGTTTGACCCCTTCCACCATGGGCTCGGGTCGATGGTCTTGCCATTCCTGGCTCGAGAGCCATGACCAAGCCCTGAAATAGATGTCTTCCCACGATAGCAATGGTCTGTTACTGGTTGTTGTTCATATTGGCATATGTTTATAGAACCATCTCTATACTTGGTATATTCATATCATTGGTTACTATTCATTTCTAATTCATAGTATAGTCAGTGTAGCTTGTACATTCGTATTCTTGTAGGTTGTTATTCCCGGTGGTCAGCCCTTTTTCTCCACCAACTGCTGTAGCATGATCAGAGGCGACGTTTCTTGAGTACAGATGGACTGAAGCCGGAGGAGCCACCGATGCCAACGGATCTGCACCAACCATGGCTGGTCCAGTTCCGCTGATGCCGTGGCTTTCCAATGGCTTTATAATGGAGATCATGGCTGACCATGGTTCATTGTGACATGCAAATCATAGCCAGCCATGGTTGAATCACTCATTAAACCTGTTATCATGTAATCATTAGCTGTCAATGGTCGAATTGTGCTGGGTTTATGATTAACCGTTGACGAACCGTTGATGAATGGTCAAGAAAATTGTATAACCACAATGGTTCAGACATGTTAGTTCTCAGGTCAACCAATGCCTAAGACACATTGAGATTAGCAACATGTTACCAACTATCAAATTAAACACGTTTACCAACTGTTTTAAGGTGAACCAATGGTTACAACGATGTTACAGCGATGTCAGTTGGACGTTTTTTCACATGTCCAACTTCTACATGGGTTGCTCAGCTGAGGAAGCCACAAGAGATGCTGCAAGTGCTGGCTGAGCAGAAGAAGAAATACTTGGGCTGATTGCGAAGCGACTGCAGCAATGGTTAGGTTGGTGAAGCAATGGTTAGTTTGCTACCTAACAATGGTTAGTGAAGCAATGGTTAGTTACAAGCTTCTAGTTAGTGAAGCAATGGTGAAGTTGCAATGGTTCGGTTTGCTACCAAACAATGGCAGGTACAAACTGAATCATGAGAGAGTGATCACCACCAGAGTGATGGATGGTTACGGGTCATTTATATGGCTATGGGTCAGTATCAACCATCAATTGTTCTGGGGGTCAATGCCCAACAATAATGGGGAATACAGTGGTTAATGATGGTACACGGGGTATAGGGTTTTGGCCCACAGCCATATACATAATTGTTCACAAAGCGGATTCTTGGCGATGAGTGCTTGCTGGCGACGAAATGCTCTAGTCATGGTCAATGATGGCCAATCATGCTTGATGACTGCTTAATCACCAACAATAGTAGGCATGGATAGATAGATAGATAGATAGATAGAGATAGATAGATAGATAGATAGATAGATAGAAAGAAATAGATAGAACTAGATAGATAGATAGATAGATAGATAGAGATAGATAGATAGATAGATAGATAGATAGATAGATAGATAGATAGATGTAGATAGATAGAGATAGATAGATAGATAGAGATAGATAGATGGATAGATAGAGATAGATAGAGATAGATAGAAAGATAGAGATAGATAGATAGATAGATAGATAGATAGAGATAGATAGATAGATAGATAGATAGATAGAGATAGATAGATAGAAAGATAGAGATAGATAGAGATAGATAGATAGAGATAGATAGAAATAGATAGCTAGAAATAGATACATAGAAATAGATAGATAACTAGATAGATAGATATAGAGATAGATAGATAGATAAATAGATAGATAGATAGATAAATAGATAGATAGATAGAGATAGATAGATAGATAGATAGATAGATAGATAGCCAGGTAGATAGATAGATAGATAGATAGATAGATAGATAGATACATAGATACATAGATACACAGATACACAGATGCATAGATACAAAGATACACAGATACAGAGACACACGGATACATAGACACATAGATACATGATGGATACATAGATACATGCATTACATTACATTTCATTACAATACACTACATGACATTATGTGACATTACATGACATTACAAGACACTACATGATATTACATGACATTACATGTCATTACATGCCATCCCATTCCATTCCATTGCATGTCATTGCATTTAGTTACGTTACATTCCATTACATGTCATTACATTTTGTTACATGTCATGAAATTGCATTCCATTTCATGTCATTACATGTCGCTACATGTCAGTACATTCCATTACATTAAATCACATCACATTACATCACATTACAACACATTACATCACATTACATGGGTACAAAGGTACATAGATACAGAGATACTTACATATAGAGATCCGGAGATACATAGACACAAAGATACATACATCCATACATCCATGCGGTCCATGCATCCATGCATCCGTGCATACATACAACATGCATACATGCCTATATACATAGATGGATGATTGTACATCAACAGCTAGATACACCCTTCAAGGCATAGATGTACATGTACATGCTCATACTCACATCTACATGAACCTACAGCCTCATTCCTAAGCATACATACACCTACATAGTCATACCCGCTCAAACACACACACACACACACACCCTACATACTCATACCGCCTACAAGCGCGCACACACACACACGGACACGTACTTGCAGGTACTTCTGCATACATGTACATTTATACACATACACACGTAGAGATCATACATCCATACATCCATACATCCGTATACATCCACACATCCCTACGCGCATACAAATCTATAGAGGCATATACACAGGTAAACATTAGACCAACAAAATGATGGATCGATGGATAAGATGCCCTAAGTGGCACCCCCAACAGATACAGGGTGTATATACGAATACGCGTACAGTACTTTCATGCATACATAAAGGGATAAACTTTGGACACCTGGTTACCACTTGGATAAATTGGATAATTATGAGTTAACCACAAACTGGTTAACCATTTGGACACCTTCCAATTGGATAATTTTGAGCTCAAACTGGTTACCTGCAGGCTTTCCCAACAGCCCTTTGCAGTCCAGACGAAGGAGAGAGAAACATTGCTCTCCTGCGCATGCGCATGTTGGAGTGCCAGTGACTCCGGCTTATTGCCTGCACTTTACCAAAGATGGTAAGCACAACGGCTGACTTTGATCCTACTTCAGGGGTTGCAATGTCAACATTTCCATCCCCTTCACGGGCCCTAAGTGTATGGTAATTTCTCAAGTTTGAGAGTTAAAGACATCATAAATGAGCTATCTGATCTATTGAATTAGCGGCCGAAGTGAAGCGACGTTGTTCTCGTTTTGGGCCCCCACCACACCTTGCTCTAGTGGTAGCTCGTTGGCTGGAAAAGCTGGGATGGCTCAGCCTGTGAAGATGGTGACAACCATCCTTATGCATTCATCATTTCCATCTATTTCCTGTTAACGAAAGGTATTGATTACCCCATTGAATGGTAAACCACCATCCAGCTGGATGTGAAGCATGGATTTTGAACGGTTTATAATTTACCATTCGCCAATCAAATTCATCACAGATTCTAATCATTCCAATCGATTTGCAGGAAGACAGCGACCATCATTCATCCAGATTCGAATCAGTCTAACCTGAAGAGTTTTTTCTCAGCACTGATTTACAGGGTAGTGGCGCCTCCACAGCTGCTGAGAGTGCCCCCACCGGCCGAGTTAACAGCCACAGTGCAGGCGGTGGCACCGAGTCACGGTTGGATTCCTTCGCTCAGGATCGGATGTCTCACCAGCTGGGGATGTTCGCTAGGCCATGAGATGTGTGAAGGTGATTACTGGTGAGCCAACTTGGTTGGTTGGTTGGTTGGTTGCTTGGTTGGTTGGTTGGTTGGTTGGTGATCAACGGTGATGGGAAGTCCACATTGATCAAGCGCCATATTTGGTCTGCATGTTTGATGATAGATCGTCGGATGTTGGTTGATGCAGTTTTGCTGGTGCATTTTCGCCGCGGATCTAGCGTTGCCCGCGATGGTACATGATCACGTGGTGCATCAATACTGAGTATCAACTAAAAGTTCCTGATTGTGACTATGATTGACTGATCATTGCTAGCAAGATCCACATCTACCAATGATCAATTCCTGTGACTATCATTGCCAGCAGGTAAACTGCCCCCGCCACCAGAGATGATGGCTAGATTTTCGGGAACCATCCGCAGAGCGTTCTTGGCCGTGCTATGTACACATCTACGACGTTCCCTATGTCACCTTGAGTTAAGGAAACCTAATGCATGCCGCATGCCACTATTTGGAATCAAGACCGACATAGTTGGCTGACAACATGGGAATATGTAGCTGGTTAAATTGCGTTGAAAACAATCCGCGATGGAAATCCATGCTAAGGTACCACATCATTCAGAGGTGTTGAACTCACGGTAGATTTTACAATTTGCCTGATGGTTCCAACCATTTTACCTGGTGGACCTTCCCTCAACGGCCGCCATACCATCACCACGGCGGGCCCCGATCTGAATTCGTTTGGGCAGCCTCGATCAGAGTGGTTGATTGAACCTGGTGTTGGTGATGCTCATCGCAGGTGTGCTGTGGTGGTGGCGTCAATCATCTCAGACGTGTTGATTGTTAGTGAGGAAACCATCAAAAGATTTCGGCATACAGCATGTAAAACATCAAATGTCAAACATCGACAGAATTTTTGATGAGCAGTGGAGAACGAATTCGGTCCGTTGGTGGAAAAAGAGGGATCCATAGTCAGTTTTTTTCTCATCGAGTCCTCAATCTGGTAGTTTCTTAAAATGGACATGCGACCCATCCAACATTTTGTGGTTTTCAGGACTTCAGAGTCCTCACAGTGCGGGTTGAACAGCTGAACATGTGAAGAGTTTTTCAACCTTTTTTAACCATCAGAACTGATCATCAATTGGATTTGGAAGCTGGTTATGTTCAAAATGTGTAATAAAAGATAGTTCCGATGCTTCAAAATCCTATGCTTAGGCGTTCCAATCACTATCATGGACTAGCTCTCATTCCTGGGTACAGATGGACACATTGAGTGACAAGTGAGTAGTGGATTTGAACGATTTGAACATGAATCCGGCCTTGTTGTCTAGCATGCCACATTTATAGTGTTGACGTTTGGCCACCAAAATTAATATTATTTTCACCCATCATTGGCATTCCGCAATTTAGACTGCTCCTAAGCCCAATTGTTGTTCCGCTCAACCTGATGGTTGATCAAGGGAGGACCTGACCTAGTAGGGCTTGCACCAAACATTGCTGTCAACCTGAATATAAACCACTCTTGTGCCAATCATTCGTATTTGAAACCAATCATCTCAATCTGAAGCACCTGGCATGGTCGCTGTCAGTTGATGCCTGCACGTGAGCTACCAACCTCGGCAAAAGTTTCTTGGAAGGCCTGGGTGAATCACACACCGAATTCTTGGGGCCCATTGCATCGCGCCAATCGCCACCCACGCGTTGTTCTTTTGAAGAAAACATGGCGGTGCCTGGCGGATGGGGGTCTGTCGCAACGCTCTTGTTGCAACCTGGACATTCCATCAGTGACTCTGCATGGGTTTTTACCATGGCCACATGTAGCGATGGTAAATTTTGGCGATTCTCAAACGTTCATCGTTATGAGGCTTCGAGTATTGAAGAATCTTCCAATCCACCATCCTTGATGGGTGATTGATATCCTTGATAGTTATCCATCAACGACTCATTGTTCAGGAAAACTATACTTCGACCTTCATCCTTGTGATATGAATGGATTGATCACAAGTGGATTGTTGAAGTATAGATTAGATATACCCTTATAGTACTAAATTGTGATATAAGGGTATAAATCTATGTTTAATGGATTTTTCGTGGACAAGGCTGTGCTTCCACGGCTTTGCAGCCGCGTTGTGGGAGCGCTCACTGATCATCCTGAGCCTCGGAAGGGGCCTTGGGTCTCGCGTTGCCGAGCAGATTTGGATGTTTCAACATCATTGGCCTTACCAAGCGGGAAGGGTCATCTTATCAACCATATCAACTTAAGTCAGTGAAGTGGTTGACATCATTTACTTTCAAGTGACTTTCCAAATAGTTTCCGGAAAATGGAAGACACATATCAATAAACCTCCAGCGTATTTGATGGTACCAGCACAGTGAAACTGGTAGTGATGTCAACTGGATCTCCCAGTAATCATGTGGTTTGTAAACCCAACTGGCTATGGGTCAGTTCACCCTGTACCCCTGGTTCCCTCATTATGAACCGTTGTTTTTCCCTTATTGTTGGTGCCAATTTGCGACACCTGGGTCATAGGACTATTGTTGGCAATTGTTGACTATCATGATGTACTCTCAACATCGATCCACTCTTCTCGACAGTAGTCAGCCATTGCACAGTTCTCAATTGTTCAGTCCGAATATTCAATCGCTACAACTGAATTATGTACGCACTATTAACAATCATGAACCACTATAAAACTTTACCGACCACAATTCGTCATCCTCCTCCTCATCATCTCCTATAGTTGCTTATTGTTCCCCTCAACTAGCCATGTTCAAAAAAACCATTGGTAGGTAATCATTTCAACCATTTGGGTGTTTCTCAAGCCATAGGGGTACCTCCAAATCATGGACTATCAGCCATTTATAGTCATAAACCAACCATTTTTTGGGGGCTCCCTATGGCTTGAGAAACCACCATTTGTTAAGCTGAAGCCATCTGCTCCAGGTCCCTTTGTTTGGATGGCCATTGGCTCAAGGCTCCGACCCTTTTCGGGACCGAGCCCTTCACGAGTTCACCCCGTGGCGTCTCGGTTCGGATGTGTTGCGTTGTGGAAAATCGCCGGTCGTTGGTCACGGCCCATGGTTGGCCCGTGGTTCGTTGGACCCCCTTAGTGATTGGTGAGTGATTTGAATGATTAGTGATTGATGGTGGTTAATAATGATGATTCGTGATTGGTGGCCCATGGTCAGTGATGGCCCATGCTTGGCGCGACTACCAATCACTAAGCATTCAAACCAGTCACGAAGTCGCGGTGGGAATTCGGTGGTAGCAATGTCGTTGGGTAGTAGCTCGTGCGCTCAGGTGCTGCGTCGGGAGAACTGGAGATGGTCAATAGCTAAGCTGAACAGTACACTGATCCTTACCAACTAGTGATATCATCATGATAAACCGCTAGGTATTATCACTGATCCTCACCAGCTAATGATAGTCTGATTGAGTCACTGTTGCAGCAGCAGCTTTTTTTAGAGATGGACTGGTTGGTTGTTTCAAACACTTTTTGTTTTCCCTAGTAGTTATTAACAATTGGTTGGTTGACAAATATTTTCACAGGGGGTGAAACCACCAATCAGTGGACCTATGTTGATGAGATCGGGAGGCTCATCAGACAACTCCAGGCTGCCAATCCGAACGCACCTGCAGCTCTCATCACTACTTGTTGATTTTGTTGGTAGATGGGTGTTTTTCAAGCCATAGGGGCACCCCCAGGCCAAACATCCAGTTTATTATATAGCCATTTGTAGCAGAAAACCAACCATAACTTGGGGATTCCCCCATGGCTTGACCCCCGATGGCTCCGCAATTCAGAGACTTCTGGTTCCGAGGTTTGAAAAACCTCAGTTTCCATGCTTAGGCGCGCAGCAGAGGGGTGGTCATGGAGGTACCCTAAAGATGTAGCCCCCGAGGGAACCTACACATAGCTTTGGGTAGCCAGGAGTGAGCAGGCAGGGAAACGGATTTTCTGAACGTTGCTGATACATCTTGAACCCACAAGAATGGGTTTAGAGGGCTGATAGCACTGGTTCTGGTGAAAAAGTAGCCCACTATCATAATTGTGTATGTGTGCCTTCTATAGGGGTTGATCCAGCTGTCTGCAAGGAATTCTCTGGCAGGCTTCATCCAGAGACAAGCAGTTTAACCCTGGACTGATGAGATAGCAGGTAGATTCATGGGTAGTCTCATTGGTTGTTGCTCACCTGGATATGAGTCAATGATCAACCCACCATTGTTCACCCTTTCTGTCAGAATATTCCAATCATGAACAAATATTGGTGTAGTCGATCAACAAAGTGGCCCGGCTTAAGGATCACAAATGCTTGGTGATCAACCATAGCTTCATCCAGAAGCTGTTTCTGGTTGATCCACTGCCGCAACTCTGGCGGATGCATCACTTGATGATTGGATGATAGATCTTGTTTGCCAAATTTGCCAAAAATGCTAGCGATTGCACCCCAGGCGGCTAACCCTTCCAGTTGCCCATAAAATATGGGCAACCATCGCTACGCCAGGGGTTTCCCTGATTACAACAAAGAGGTAACTGGAAGGGCAGGGTAACCTTGAAAGCTGTTGGTTGGTTACCTGCGTGGTTTCCCTGGAAGCTGTTGGCGGTCCCCAACTTTCAGCTTGTGCAGACCTTCATGACCATCATGAGACATCACCAGACGGCCGGGATACCCAGATCGGTGCACCACCCCGGTGGATCGTTGACCAACGGAAACTGGGGGCCACCAGGGCGAGTTTGGCAGGTGACGAGTTTTGTTGGTGTTTTTTTGGGTCAATGAATTTATGAAGCCAGCAGAGTGACGATGTGAAACATTGAGGTAACCATGGGCAAGAAGAACATCGTGACCCAGTTGCCTCCGGTAGTTTCAAGTTTGACGCGTTTGGGCAACAAGAAGAGGGTAGGTGATGGTCCATGTTTCGTCAAACATGTCGGTCCTGCAGCGCGCTGGAGGAAGCTCTGATCTCGCTTTCGAAACACGTGGTTTACAGGGGCGCAATTTATAAGGGTGTTTCTCAAGCCATAGGGGTATGCCCCCAAATCATCCAATATTCATCGTTCATAACAATAAACCAACCTTTTTTTTGGGTACCCCTACTTTGAGAAACCACCATACTGCCAACACTTAGAACTTGGATATTCTTGGAAAGTATGAGCAATCAAAGCAAACTGTTGGGTCCAAAAGATCGGAGCAACATTGTACATAGAATGGCGCTCCTATCGCAAATGCTCCTGTTTTTTTGTGGAAATTGATATTGTGGCCCAGTGATCTGACCTCTTTTTTTTGTATGTAGGGACCGCAGTTTTTTCTGGCGGGTGAGCGATGCTTGGTCTCTGTGCACTTGCTACAAGGAAGCCCGCTATCAGATACTTTCAGTGTGGGTACTTCTATGAATGGTAGCGCTCCTCCACGGCCCAGAAGAATCACACTTGGAACATGACTCATAGCATCCTACTGTAAAACCGGCAACAAACATCACTCCAGCCACTGGCAAGCCTATGTGTGTGCATCCATGGAGCTGAACCATCCATGGGAGCTGATCGCCCATCCTTGGTGTAGCAGCCCAGCTTCGAATATGCGAAGCTTCGGAAATACCTGCCGCCTTGGCCAATGGAACATGGCTGAAGCGATAGGCAAAGCATTTCAACACGGTAGATTTTCTGCCAGGTCAAACTTCCGGAGGGTCCAGTAGATACACAGAGATTCGAAGATTTTCTGAATGATATCACCTGGTAAGCCACCCATCCATCCATCCATCCATCCATCTATCCATCCATCCATCTATCCATCCATCCATCCATCCATCCATCCATCCATCCATCCATTCAGGGTTCCACTGTGCCCTTAGGCTTTGACCGTCACTTTCGCCTCTTTGGGCGATGGGAGCTTCATCGAGTGGAGGTGATCTGTGGTGCTTTTTTCTGGTTGAGCAGCGGTTAGAACCAACAAACATGGGGGGAAGGTCATGGTTAATTGGTGAATGTGAAAAGGTGCGAGATCCAGCGCACTTGCATGAATCAGTGCAAGTTGACGAGACTTTTGGCTATCGAACGAAACACATGATGTGAAACATGTGGATTAATGATGTGCTTGATGAAGTTGTTAATTAATGATGCTTAATGACGGTTATAAACAGTGGTCAGACGGATAGGGCTAGTATGAACCAGTAATAACAATTAATAGCCATTCGATAATATCATATACATATATATATATGTAAAAATATATACACACACATATATATATATTCACCATTATTAACTGCTCATATTCACGATGATTAGCCATTCTCAATCATTAAATATCATTAAATAGTTATATTGACCACTATTAGCCAGTCAATAGTGATTTATCACTAGTACCATTATATTACAATTCTCTAGTAACATTAGTTGGTATGAAACCCATATTGGCCATTATATACTACTAATAATCCAACTAGTATTCCAATCACTAGTATTGGAATCAATAATGTCTAGTATGAAAAATCAATATTGGTATTGGATAATAATAACAATATGAAATAACATGATTAGTATTGGAATTGATAGTAATAACGATAATTAGTATGAACAATACTATTGGGCATTACTAGTATTACTATCACTAGTGATCATACTATTGGTATTCAATCACTAGTATTTTAGCCATCAATCCTTGTAGATCGATTCCGCCACCCGCACCTCGGACAGGCAGTTGCTGTTGGATTGGATGCCTTTGGCCTGGCTCTTGTGCCCCGGTGGCGCCAGGGAACAAGTGGATACGCAACAGTTGTGTAGATATGGTGGTTTCTTCTAATTGGGGACCCGCACAAATGGATGGTTTATTGCTATACATGATCAATATTGGATGCTTTGGGGGGTATATGATGGCTGTTTCTGAAAATAAGGGTGCCCCTAGATCATCCAATAATAACTATTATATGTAGTAATAAACCAACCATTTTTGGGGTACCCCTATTTTGAGAGACCCCCATATGGTTTCACGATGGTAGAGTCATATGGCTATGGGTCAATATTAAGCAACCAATGATGAGGGATAACAACCAACTCTAGTGGGGAAAACGATGGTTAATAGTGGGGGAACCATGGGTACGGGGTTTGACCCATAGCCATAATTGGTGCTTTCTCAAAATAGGGAGCCCCAAAAATGGTAGGCTAAACAATGATTAATATGGGATGACAGCTGGGGTACCTCTATTTTGAGAAACCACCGTATGGTTCATGATCACTATTGATGGTTAATGATAGGGGATAGGAACCAACAATGATGGTTGTAACGAGTTGGTACAATCACAATGATGGTGAATGGTCAATGATGGTTAATGATGGCATGTTATAACCCGCAAGAACCAACTTTAATCATTTATTGTTTTCCCAGTGACTTTAGAATGGTTGGTCGTCTTGCGATTATTTTTTGCAGTGGGACTAAAACCGCCAACCAGGCAATGATTAAACCTGAAACACCGGCACCATTTACAGGACATGCGGGGGTGAAAACCAGGGTCGAAGCACCAGATTTTCGCAACACCTTGACTGGGGATAGTTTTTGACGGTCTCCCAATAAAGTACTGTAAATCAAGTACGTTTGCGCTTTTCCAAGTTGTTTCCGTCATCACATGGGGATAGGACCTGGCTCAAACCCGCTGAGGTACGTCTTGAAACTGCTGACACTCACGGCCACCTATGTGGCCACACGCTCACGCATCGAAAGGCTGGGCTGCTTCGAAAGGTGGGGGTTGGGCGGCTCGGCTCATCACTACGTAAAGGTCAGGCCTGAGACTACACCACAGTTGAGGGGTGAATGGAAGTGGGTCAAATATCACTTGAGTATCGGATCCAATGCCTTTACTGAGTGGTTTGGGTGATTTCAATAGGGATAAAGCAGCATCCCTGGCTTTGCCCAATATCAACGGTTCGCCCTTCTGAATGGCTCACTATGCACCTTGAGATTCCAGGTTCGAACAATGCCATGTGGTCATCGGATAAAGCCCATGAATCGCAGAGGATTCGTCAACCTGAGCTTGTTCAGCTGGGCTTGGGCGGGTGTACCAGCTTTTTGGGCACCCGTTTTCAGACACGTTTGGGGCCCCAAAGTGGGTAGAAAGAAAGGACTGCTTCAGTGATCTTTGGACCTGACCGTGACGTCGCCCCTTGATTTCTGACCATTGACAGCTTTGAGCCATAGCCATTTGAAGACATCATTAACACCATCATCAAATATTCTTGATCACCATCACTATTTAATACATTAATTGCTAATGATCATCATTAACATTGTCGATCACTCATTTTAAAACAGATATTGATCACTATCACTATCACCAATTCTTCGCCACTATTAACCACCATTGAAACATCATTACCCACGGTTCCAGTGCCAAAAAACATCGCATTTCCGGTGGGATGCCATGCCCACGTGAGGCAGCTCAACGAGCACGCCGACGTCGAAGAGCTGGGTAGCAGCCCTGGCAGCAGGTGGTGGCTGATGATGATGTAAACTAAGTAATGAGTAAGCTTTGGTTAAGCCGATGGTGAGGTTGATATGGTTAGGTTAATATGGTTTGGTTCATATATGGTTAATATCTGGTTAATGATGCTAAGTATATGCTTCATGAATGGTTAGTCGGATTGGCAAAAAATGGTTGATATATAGTCATTTATATAGTTAATTGTCAAGTCATGATGGTGAATGATGCTTAATAATGACTATTTGATGGTGAATCCATGGCGAAATAATCAGTGGCTTATGCGGCTTGGACTTGTGCGCATTAGGGCCATGGGTAGTGATGGTTGATGATGGATAATTATGGTGAATAATTGTTAGCAGTGGTCAGCACCAGTGTTCATAATGGTTAGCAAGCGGCAGTAGGAAGTTAAACAGCAATGGTGGCCAATTGACGGTTGATGGTTGTTTAGTGTTTTTTGGATTGATTGATTTACTATGTACTTTATCTACTCAAGATCAATGTTTTAGCAGGGGATCTATAGCCACCCTGTGTGACACTTGTGATCTACAACCACCAAAAACAGGCCATATCCATAGTAACATAAAAATCATATTACGTGACCCCTGGTCAATATTTGTGGATATGGGGTTTTCTTAAAATAGGGGTACCCGGGTACCCCAAAAATGGTTGGTTTATTCGTATAAACGGTTATAACGGGGTGGTGGCCGGGGGTCCCCTGTGGCTGAGGGTGCCTCCTGCTGGTGAGGGGGCTTGTTTGCGTCTGGGAGATCCAAATCACATAAAAGGAATCACGCGTATCGTTTCAGAAATGCTGGGAGTCAGCTATGGCTATGGGTGTTTCTCAAACGAGGGGACCCCCGGAGTCATCCGGTATTGATTAGGTTTAGTAATAAACCAACTATTTTTGGGGTCCCGTATTTTGAGAAACCACCATATGGCTATGGGTCAATATTCACCAACCCAAAAAGGGTAGTGAATCACATCCCGACAGTCAGATTAGTTTGATCATTTAGGCAATGTGAACAGCTAGGGGTACAGGGGCCCTTGCCCCACAGCAATATGGGTGTAGCAAAAATCCCTAGACTGGGTGGTAGTTCACATTGCTAATCACTAATGGTTCACCAAAACTAGGTTTATCCATCAACATCAGTTTTTAGTGAACTGAGGCAATTGATTTAGCTAATCACCATGAGTTCAGTAATCAACGAGTTTTAGTGAACCATGAGAGATGCCTAGTCGAACTTCGTGGAAAAACATATTGTTTCGCCACCAATAAACTAGCTTCGGCATCTGTGCATAGCTTTGCTGGACAGGTGGGTACCATTCGGTAGCTTCCACGGGGGCGAGCTGGTCAAAGTTGGGTCACCCTGGTGAGTGAAAACTGGTGGGTAAGCAGCTGGGTCATAACCAGCCACCTTTGCTACAGATTAGCTACTGAGCTGGATGATCATCTTCGACTTAGATCCATAGAAATATTCACCACCATTGGTTTAACCATTTTTCAGAGGTCGCGATTTTTCTGTACATATGCAGTAGAGGTTCATTGATGCGTTGTTTCCTCCAAATAGTGGTACTCCCAAAATCATCCTGTAACAATCATTTAATGGCAATAAACCAAACATTTTCTGGGCCCTCTATAGCTTGAGAAACCACCATATAGTTGGTAAATCCACCGTTTTTGTCGGTCATTATCCCCCCCTATTAATCCCTATCATTAACCATCATAATCCCCTATAAAACCATCATTCAACCACCATATCACCAGAAGCAGATTTCTTGACCATGGTGATGTTGTTAACCATCATATCACCTGATCATGACCATATGATCCCTTTTATCAACCATCATATCACCATCTCACCCGGATCTCGCACCCATTTCTTCGACCAAGGCTTTGAGACCAAGGGCCCCTCGCACTGTAGGTGCGACCGCTGCGGGGAGTTGCTGTGCTGAGTGGCCACAGCCTGAACGGAACCGCGGCCTTGGGGCTTACGCAGATCAGCCATGCGCATTGATTGGTGGTTTGGTAATGAATAATTGTCATAAATGATGGTAGTAAATAATGGTCATAAATGATGGTAAATTGCATTTTTTATTTTGGTGGTTTGATTGACATGTTTTTATTTTGGTAAGGCCATATAACTGGTAGTTACCCTAGTTATCCACCAACTTAACTAGGGGGTTTTGGTAAATGAGAGAAATGGTTGACAAATTGACAAGCATGCATATTTGTCATGACGGGGTGGTTCAAGCAGTTCACCAGTTCTGGTTGCATTTTGCTATCAGAATGCTTGGCATCCACAAACATCCTAACTGTCGTGGCTCATTTTCCACTTACCAACCTTTATTGTCCAGCTTGATTATTGATCATCATGAAACATTTTTGTCAAACATTGTTACCAAACATGGTTGTTGCTTGTTGTTGGTTGCTGGTCCAAATTATCCACCCGGAAAGAATATCAATGAAGCTCAAGATCTGCAAATTCTCATGAACAAACGACCAACCCACCAGGCATCATTCTTGCCGATTCTTTGTTTCCATCGACGAGCATCAATCATCAATAAACCATGCCCAGCCGATTGTTGATAGTTAGCCATAAATATACAGATATAGTCATAGTCATCATCAACGACCATTGTCATTGCTTGTTGACGGTTATTAACCACCAGTCAACCAGTATGAAGTATCACGCAATACTTGACCATTACATCACCATTACTACACCATCTTACTAGTTTTCCTCTCTTGGCCATTCATCATTACCATCCTTACCCACCACTATCAGCCATTATGAAGCTCAAGATCACCAAAGACGGTTATTGACCACCAGTTAATCAGTATGAAGCATTGTTAACCAGCATCGTGGTTGCCAAACATCACCCCCCTCTGTCAAAACATGTTCATCATGGCAAGTTGACGCTTGTTGTCACTGGTTAACCATCATCACGAACAATTATCTACTATGATGTCAGCTGACCATCAACTGTTACTTACCACCATTATTAACCATTATCATGACCATTAGCTTACCATTATCATAATCATGAACTATCATCTTACCATTAACCATTGATCATTAACAACCAACCAATTGATTAGTTACTATTAGCTACTGTTGATAATACTAATGCTTAGTAGTAGTTACCACCATTAGCTAACCAGCTAACCATCAATGATGCTTCCTGTTGCTTGTTGTTACCCTGGCAGACGCTTCTCAGCGGTGCCCATGGGCGATGACGGCGAAAGCTCCTTGGAGTCCGACAGTGCGGCCACGGAGACGGTGCAGCGAGCCGGGGGTTGCTGCAGGGCGAAGCTTGGGTTGGTAATGGTTTATGAAGACATGGTTCATTTTCGAAGCTTATGAAGGTGATGAGTATGTAGACATGTTCATGAACCATGGAGGATAATAACGATAATGATAACAATAATCACCAATCAGAGTGAATATGGTGATGAGTAGCAGTCGTCATAGATAGCATTTGAAAAGAATGTGGCAATGGTCAAGCAACAACGGGCTGCCCAGCTTAAGCTGGTAAGGAGGAGCTGGTTCAAAATGAGTACCGACGACTCGAGTTCAAGCTGGCGAATGCCG
>VSDK01007747.1:169151-181822 GCA_009767595.1 Symbiodinium kawagutii | reverse complement strand
AATGCCGAGCATTAGAAAATCCAAGCTATCTACATGAGTTGCCTTCATAAGCTTGTTTTGTTTCGATTGCCGGCTTACCGGAGAGTTGTGAATAACCCAACCAGTGAAAGATTGGCGAAGACGATATGGAGACAGTGGTTGACAAAAGAGTTGCTAACAAACGAACCATTACTTGGGGTAAGCTAGCGGGCGAAGAACCATCACAATAGGAAAACCATCCAACAATGTCTCTTCTCCAGATCTATGTTAGTTTATGTTAGTTCAACCTTACTGTTGTTACCTCCAACCAACAGCAGCATGTATCCAACCAACTTGAAAACAATAGTTTGTTGTACACCGACCAATGTGGTAGAAGCCAGTGATTAGAACCAATGATGATATGGCCTGATTGCATCACTTCGGCAGGTTCAATCGGGGTATCGCACGTGGTTCTTTGGCGTCTTTCTCTACACCTTGTGGATCTTGGTGCTTTGCTCAGAATGGGCCCAGGCAGGGTGAACGACCTTTGTCACTATGTGAGGCGAAACATTTTCATGCGGGGCCAAGAATCTGGCTATCGACCCGGAAGAAACAATATACACTTAGATTACTATATATATATAAGTATATATCTGACTGGGTGGGTGTATGTACGTATGTACGCATACATAGGTACATGTCCATACATGTTCACATGTATGCACACAGATATAAATGGGATTCATAAAATCACATGACATTTACCGGCGAAAAAGAACTGCCTCGCTGGCCATCTGAAGTTGGTCCTTGGGGCTTACCGCAACAGGAAAACTCGTAGCAAACAATACTGCTCAGAATCGCCAATTGAGACGGTACAAGGTGGGCCCCGAGCAGTTATAAGTTGGGTTGTAAACCCCTAGAACTGGTAAGTTAGCTACAAATCAACTTATCAGTGGTTGGGGGCCCACCTTGCACAGAGTCAGCTTCACATGTGGGGGATTTGTACTGAACCATGCTACTCAGTATTGGGGAAAGCACGCAAGAATAGTGGCGGATGTGGATGTCACAAAGATTGAGAGTCATTTTTTAGCGGACATCTGAGAGACGCTAAGGATCTTGCCTGCACGGCTTCATGTGCATATACACATGTTGGTATGCATGCACCTATGTGTAGATTCACGTATGTGTGTGCATGCAGCTGCGTATGTCTGTGAACGTAAGGGATATCACTTTCTATGTCGATAGCAATGTTGGTCCAGGAAATTATATCTTGGCGTCAGGGATTATTTGCGCGCACGCTGATACCAACCATGGAAAAGTATTTGATCGCACGTCCAATTTTTGGATGGATAAAGTTTTTTTTCGCGATCTTTGCGTTGCCCCTGGTTATAATCCAGCATGGCGGTGAAAAATCGCCACACCCAAAATACAATCTCGGGGAATCCCGGGCTGGTTCACCGAGTTCAAGGCCGGTACGAAGCATTGGCCTAGAAACATTTGTCACTAGGATAGCAGACATTCAGGGATCATCAATCATCATCAAACATCACGGGCTATCGTTAGCAATGTGTAGTAAACTACCTTTGTTGCGCACCATGATCATAGCTCATATCCACCTCATTTCAGGCGTCCTTTGTGACAAACCAACGACACAACTGCCCGGCTCTGCTCCGGCAGCTAAGAGACTCGAGATCAAGGGAGCAATGGCTTGAGACCCTGCTGGGTCAGCAACGATGAGCAGAACGGATAGCTGTTGGGATTTGGACCCTCATTTGATTCGCTGAGAATCAGGATGTCAGTTTATCACCCCTGTCGGTGAACCATTAAGAACTATCCATCTTTTCGTTGCTAATCACACACAAAGTTGACCATTACTGTTTACAGTTCATCATGGCCATTCACACTTTGTAGCAATGATTAGTATTGGTTGTATATCATGCCTAGTAATGGATACTACTCAATGCTACCAACAATAGACAACCATCCTGCTGATTCTAACATTCAATTCAATCACCAAACAGCTGCGCTCAGGTCCCTGTCTTCTCCCAGCTGCAACTTGCCCCTCGGCTAAGGAGGGGCCGGGGCCAACAGGTATTCATAAGGGCGGCTGGTCTCAAACATCACTTGGTTCAACAAACTGCCATGGTGATTGCAACGCCACGTTTTGGCTCTGGACATGGGGTTCGTGAATCTTCGCCCCAGCCAAGGTGAAGATTGGGCGTCCTGACTGTTTGCCCCAACGTCGACAACTGGTGTGTGTGTGTGTGTGGATATGTGGCAATGATGGTTACCCCGGTAGTCCAAGATAGCCATGGTTACCACAACCGCTTTGTTGTGAACCCAACATGCCAGGAAAATCATTGGTTTCACTCGGATTCCGCTGTGGTTCCCCTGAAAATCGGCATCCCAGGTTTGGGTCACGCTGGAGCAATACTTCGGACTGGGTTGGAACGCCACTGCGCGGCAGTTCATTCTGATCTATGCCACTTGGCTAAGTGGTGATCCAGTGATGGTGAGGATCCAGTGGAATCACTGCGGGATTCCTGGTTCGTTGGTGTGACCTTTGTGGGAATCCCCAGCCACCAGCCTTTGTTCAGTGGCAAATGCCGGCGGCTGAACTATTTCGCAACCTCAAGCAAAGAATTGACGAACATTGGTGGCTGTTGTAGGTTTACATGTTCCCAAACCATGTGGGTCAATGACTAGTCGTTGAGCAATATTGATTCTGGGTGATCATCGTTTAGCAACCAGCCTTCAACATGATCATAATCATGAAGCATAGGCTACAGCCCTGGGAACGAGCAGCTGGCTGGATCGCTGGTAAGGGTTGGGGGGTTTTGCTTGCTGATGTTGTGGATCATCAGGATTGAGCCATGATGAATCCAACTGCAAGTAGGTTATGGTTGGTTTCAGCAGCTTCTGCGTTATCAACCGCCAGGAGCCATGACAAGAAAATCCTCCAATTCCAACCAGCTAGCCGCTAGCGAATATCAACCAGTGTCTTATTTGTTCTTTTGGCCGCAGCCCGCAACCCGCCAACACCAGATAAGTGTTTCTCAATAGGGGACCCCCCAAATCATCCTTTGACAATCATTTTCATCAATAAACCAACCATTCTTGTTGGTCCCAATGTTGAGAAACCAGCATATAGTCGATGTTTAACCATTTAACCATGGTTGTTGGATATTCTTGCTGGTAGTTCAACAGCAAATAGGGGATCATATCCACCACGAATCATGGTCAACATCCGCTATATCCAGTTTATCCCCTACTATTGTTATATAATAGCATCCAACAAATAATGGCTCTTTATGAGGGTTATAACCACAAATTCTTGTTGTTGATCCCCTGTTAGTAACCATTATTTGCCCATTATGAGCCCTTATTATTGATCCCCTATCATTATCAAATTCTTGCTGTTGACCCCCTATATTATTAATCCACTATACTATGATTATCATTATCTTGTTATTGATCCCTTATTATTATGGTTATCACCATGGTTATTAATCATCCACGGTTATAACCCTGATAGCCCACACACACACACACACCAACAGCACCGCTGGCGCGACGCCGCCCAAGTTGATCTCGCACCTGATCCTCTTCGCGGCCACAAGATACAGTGGAGCCACGGCGCCAAAGTTCACAGCTGGATCTTCCATGGATCATGGGTGCGGCTGGATGTGCACTTGGGGTAACTGGGAACCATGATCCATCACCAGTTATAACCACCCCAACTTGAATATATGGTTCTAATATGACCAACCCAGTAGGATATGAACCAAGCAATGGTGAAATTGCTGGTCAATGGTTGATCATATGGGATAATGAGCAACGATCCCCTGGGATATACCAGCTATATGCCTATGGGTCAAGCAGTTAACCAACCAGCAATAAGGGATAAGTTCACCAACAAGGGTAGGGAAATGGTTCATAGTGGGGGGAGCCAGGGGTACAGGGTTTTGACCCATAGCCATATAAACATGGTAACTATATTTGTAAGGTGGCTTGTAAACTCTATAACAATGGCGGACATGGCACATCTAAGTACCCGGTGGTAGACTTCCCTGGCAATGGAAAATCACAATTTTTCGGGTGACCTTGGGACAATCGGCTCTAAATAAGCGATTTTTCATTGCGAATTTAGTTTACCAAAGCGTATCAGTGGTCAAGAGTGTTTCATCATCAATGGCATACCACATGGCCACAATCCTAAGAATGTTTTCTCGGAGTTGTCACGGAATTGTGGTCTAGGACTGGTTAATAGCGATAATCAACCAGCTAATAACAATGGTTGATGGTTGATACCGATAATCAACCAGTTAATAGCTATCTTACCCGCTTAGTTTTTTTTGTTCGTGGTTGATAGCGGCTGATGCTGCGAATGATTGCTCCCTGGGATGGTTGATGATGGCCAACAATCATGGCAGCTGTCCAACCATGTCCGATGACCCATGCAATCCAGGCAGCAAAAGTTTCACCCGGTACCTGTCTTTGCATCGCAGTCAAGCATGTTCAAAATCAGCGCCAGTTCCCAACCATCGCCCTGAGATGACCATGATCAACCATTCATCAACCATTCATCAACCATTTATCAACCATTCATCAACCATTCATCAACCATTTATCAACCATTCATCAACCATTCATCAACCATTTATCAACCATTCATCAACCATTCATCAACCATTTATCAACCATTCATCAACCATTTATCAACCATTTATCAACCATTCATAAACCTGCAAAGCCATCTATTGCAACACAACGACACCACCTGCGCTCGAGGACACGTGAAGACCTTCTTCCTTCAGCCCAGCTCCCTCGTAGCTCGGTCTAGCTGGAGCCCTCACCACTGACTGGCATGGGGGGAACTCCATCAATGATTCATTGATGGTGGGCTGATGCAAGGTACGAGTGATTAGTAATGGTTGATGAATGGTGATTAATGGTTGATGAATGGTTTGGAAATGGCCAACCATCAGCAGTGAAGTTCATGATGCCTTCCATGATGGCTTATCATGGGTACGAGTGGTTAGTGATGGCTACTGACGATGAACAATGATTGCTGATGGTGAATGATTCCAACCATTCACGCGAATGCCCTGCTGTGGATCCTGGGGCGGATCGTGGCGAACAAATGTGCTGATTGATGTAGCCATCAATGCTGGTGAGTGGAGGCAGATGACCATAGTCTCATGGATATCACCTGGTTACTTGGTTAGCACCTGTCACCATCACTAGTTAACGGACATGCTTTTTGTTAGCTCATTTGGCCATGACCCATTTGTTTTAAGCAGGATCTACAATAGACCGAACTATGAACGACTGTTGGTTATATACCCAGTTATGGGCTATGAACGGTCGACGGCGGTTGAACAGTCCTACTATCAGCGGCAGTGGTTGTCCTTTCTTAGAAATCTGGAGCCGCGTTGTCGCTACCCATCTTTAGCCAGCTTGTTAGGTGTTTTTTTTTTTCCCAGCAAATTTCGCTGCCACCACATGTGGCAACAGCTCGGGATGTCTTCAGGCAGAGGCAACGCATATTGCCATCTTTCCAAGGGAATCTCGGCAGGGTTGGACCGGGAACCCCGTTGAAACCCGTGCAACGCAGCATCTGCAATAGCCTGGCTGGTCCCTGTTGTTTGGGCAGAAGGAAAGATGGGAAGACACGACTTGAAGTCCAAGACGGTGATGGTTTATATTGGTTCATCAAAGGTGATAGTAGTGGCGCTTCGCCATGTTTGACCATTGTGGCGATTCTTCACAGCTCTTCCTTGCCCTTGGTTGCTCATGACACCATGGAAGACATGCAGATTCGTCGGCTTTCTCCATGTTCTTCGTTGGGCTTTTCGTTCCGGATGGGCAGGCTGAAGATGTTTGCTTGTTTCATCTTGTTTCTCCACATGTCTTGTCTTTCATCGTCCATCGACAAGCACTGTCATCCTGTCTCGTGGGAGAATTTGTCTCATGTACTTCTTGAAAGTGCCGCTCTCACATGTCCCAATTAGAATCTTCTCATTTTGGACGGGGCCGCATGCCCCAGGGGGAGCAGCTCCAACCCAGAAATCCTCAGCTCTGTCTGCGCAGTTATCAGCAATAAATGCTTGGATTCTTGGGCACCGATGAAACGAAAATTGTTTAATTCTGGTCAACCTAAAAATTGGAAATCCGCCGTTTATAGCTGGTTTACCTATCAAATGTGCCATGATTCATCGAAGGGGCTATGAATGCAATGGCTTGGACCAGTCATTTTGCTGCTGGACCGTTGGATGTCCAGCTTCAGGACAAGAGTAAAGGCCTGAGCCAGTTGGAAGTGGTGAAGGTGAAGTGGGGTCCCTCAGACTCGGATCCGAAAATCTGGGTGCTACCAGTTGATGGAGGAAATCCTGCACCAGCTGGTTGGTTGTTTATCCCATGATTTATAGGGTTTAATTATCCCAGGTGGTGCAGGATTTCCTCCATCAACAGTTGACTCTGAGGCACGAACGTTGGGAACGGAGTTCTGATACCCCCAGCCAGCACCAAAGAACCCATTGGCAATCTAATCACTCTGGGATACAAAACCAGAACAACCAGAGTGTCTTGCGGATTGTTGTTCATACTCATGAACAACGACAAGGGGTATAACCAACCAACCAATGGTTGCTGGCTGGTGGCTTTAAACATATTTGTGTTTCCCACCCTAAGCCCATGGATGACCGAGAGGCAAGTGTATCAGAAACGAGATGGTTGCGACCGTAGTTGCTAGGTTCGTTGTCCTCGGTTCTGCTTTGCCATTTTTTTCCACACACCACATGTTGAATGGGATAGCTGGTCAAGTCATGTCAAGACGACTCACCAGCTATTCTCACCACATAAATTGCAGGTCAGCATAGAACCTGGTCTCGTTGGTTTCCGATGGAGCTCTGAAGCAGTTGAATATGGGAACCGCATGTGGCATGGCCCTGGGGCGACTAAACGTATCTGGTTTGCTCAGGTGGATTGTAGCTACGGGACCTGTGCTCCGTTCTCTTGACCTGGTATTAGGGTGCTCACTTGAGGGAAGCGGTGTGAATGAATGTGGCTGTCGGGAGAATCACTCCCCCGTGTCGCTTGGTTATGACCCCGCACACTTTTCACTATAAGGACATATCAATCAATACCCATCAATATCCATCATAACACCATGATTGGCCTAGCTACGTCTCAAACCGCCAAACATTTATTTGTCGCCATCTTGCAAAACCAGGGTGAAATGATCAACCATCAATGGAACACTTCCCCCCAGGATTTGACATTCTAAAAATGGGATGAACTTCAACCCATCTGGTGAAGTATTTTGTGAGCCCTGGTAGCACAGCCATAGCGTATTTCCAGTGTTTTTGGGACTAGATGGATTCAACAAAATAGCACGAAACAGTGTTGGTTCCACCATTCCCGTGCCCCTATCTACGGGATTTACGGTGTATCCACAGAAAATATCAAGTTTGAGCAGGGGACCTATGATTGCCACCAAGTGCATATCAACACGTCTGATCCCTAGTGACAACGGCAAGGCATCTCATCGAGGGCTCCGAAGCAGGTGCTGGTCTGAATGATTGAACGGGTACCAATCTGGATGCCACTAACCATCAGGAGCATCCACCGGGTTAGCAGTAGCTGGTGAACAGGCAACGAGGAACATGATCATGACATATATATATATATTATATATATATATATATATTGAATGGTGAGTTGATGACTTCGAGCAGTGTAGCAAATGTCAACCATGGCTCACATGACGAAACCAAATCATTGCTGAGCGGTGTTGTTTGCGCAAGCACCGCGTTGCTCTTGGTGCCAGGATTTGCATACATGATTGCACCGGTGGAAACAAATCAAGCAACACAGTAACGTTAAATCTTGGGCGATTCGGAGCCAGAGGCGGTTCATACCTGGTCGCTGACTTTTCAATCAATTTTGATGATGCTGAAGAGTATGTGGAGCTATATCAACAGAATAGGCATACTTCATGCAACTATTCAAAGTTGAAAATGATACAGTAAGTATACATGTCGTTTTGTATAGGAAGTAATTGTGTGGAATTACAATATACGCAATGTGGAAGCCCAGTCTTATAGGAGGGCCTTTTACATGTATGTGATTTATGATATATGTATTATATCTATGCATGTTATATTGTATATGCATCCATGTAAGTCATTGATGTCAGGGTTCGATCAGCTACATATTGGGCACAAAGCAAGTTGAAGCAACTACTTGGATTGCAGCGCTTATATTCCAACGGTAAGCTTGTAACCCCAGCTGAATCATCATCATCATCATCATCATCATCATCATCATCATCATCATCATCATCATCGTCCTCCTCCTTATCATCATCCTCATCATCATCGTGATCATCATCATCATCATCATGATCATGATCATCATCATGATCATCATGATCATGATTATCATCATGATCATCATCATGATCATCATCATCATCATCATCATCATCATCATCATCATCATCATCATCATCATATCAATCATCAATCATCAATCATCAATCATCAATCATCAATCATCAATCATCAATCATCAATCATCAATCATCAATCATCAATCATCAATCATCAATCATCAATCATCAATCATCAATCATCAATCATCAATCATCAATCATCAATCATCAATCATCAATCATCAATCATCAATCATCAATCATCAATCATCAATCATCAATCATCAATCATCAATCATCAATCATCAATCATCAATCATCAATCATCAGTCATCAATCATCAATCATCAATCATCAATCATCAATCATCAATCATCAATCATCATCATCATCATCATCATCATCATCCTCATCATCATCATCATCATCATCATCATCCTCCTCATCATCATCATCATCAGCATCATCATCGGTTCTTGGGTCCCTGTCTGAGTTTGAGAGCATCATTTCACTGAGGGTTGAGCATTGGTGGCCCAGAAATAAACACAATACACACACACACTCACACACCAGAAACCTATGACAGCATCTATAAATCTGCCATGGTTTGCACGTTTTTTTCAATGAATGGCGCGGGAACAGGGAGCAATTGTATTTGAGTTGTCCAGTTGGTTATTCACCATTGCTTTCACAATCAACTAAAATCAATGACCATCATAGTCATCACTAGTCATTGATTGGCGTCATTAGCCCTCATAGCCATCATTACTCATTCACTGACATAGTCCTTGGTCATCATACTCAGTACTAGTCACCCTTACTCATCCATTCGTCATGAAGCCATGATTGACCACTCTTAAGCGTTCAGTCAACGCCATTATCATCTTTGCGGATTCCTCCGGCAGGTCGCTACTATGAGCAAACCTGCGTTGGGACGCTTGGGAGGGGCTGATAGCCCTGGCGGCTGACTACAGGCAAGGATTCACAGTTTTTAAGAGCCAAGTGATCATCAAAATGATGCACAAGCGTTCGCTAGTGGTGATCAATGGTGATCATGTCTACCGCGCTCATGAGTCTTGATGGGGTAGCTGATGATTGATCAGCAGCTATCAGCTTGATGGTTAAGAGTCACTAAGAATGGTGACCTCCTGGCAGCAGGAAACGATAGCGCAGTGGTGATCAGCGTTTCACTGCCTTGAGCTGTTGAAGTATTATCCGAACGGGAGCCTTTGACATAATCATCGTTAAGCCATCATTTCACTAATCACCACTTAACATGTTTAACCACATTTAAAATCATTTACCATCAATTGACCAATCTTAAGCAACATAAAACCATCACTTTTCCATCATGAGCCATCACTAATCACCACTCACCATGTACATCGCCCAACGGAGCAAGTCCAGTCTTCAGCTGGGATGTTCATTGAAACTGGCGACTTTCCTCGACCAAGCGTGCATCTTGGGTGCTGAGAATGATCATGTCAATAGCTGTTCGCTGGGATATTTTCTTACTTCACAAAGAATACATGTTTTTTTTTGCCGATTGGTTCCGGACTGTTTTGTTTTGAAAGCTTGCATCTTGCAGTCCAGAAGCACGACTTCTTCTTTAGTACTTCTTCACTCAAATCTTATTGACGAGCCCTTCAACATCTGAGCTTGTCCGTGAGGATTGCGGGGTACGTCCGCTTACCAACCTAAGTTTTGTCGGATTTGAACTCCTTCTTAGGCAGAAACCCATCAGTTTGAGGGTCCCGTGCTAGTTGGTTGGCGTGTAAACCCAGTCAGCTAGAGCTATACCTAGCACACATCATAAAATATCACCGAACAGTTCTAATCCCCTCAACTGCTATGGGCTATAGGCTGATATAGGCTGAACTGCTTGATCATCCTTGGGCTATAGGCTGATATAGGCTGGCTACCCTGGTTCTTGCATTGTAAACAGCCCGGTTAAACAGGTCATCAGTACGCAGCCAAGGTCCGCTACTTGTGGAGCGAAGAGGCTCGTCGCTTTCGTCCTGCAGGGGTGGACCATGTGAGCGGTCAGGATGCCTACAAGGCACGGGGTATGGGAAGAGATGGCAGGGTTTTTTGGATGATGGGATGAGGGGTGGAAGGAGAAGAGATGGCAGGGATGATGAAAAGATTTTTTTTTTTTTTTTTTTTTTTTTCGATGAAGGGATTGAAGGGATTCAAGGATGTTTTTCCATGATTTTGGATGGAAAAGAGATGGAGATCTGGTAGGGATGAAAATGGAATCGGTTTCTGGCAAGGATTCATCCATTTTAAGCCTTCCAGTTTCCATGGAATCAGTTTCTCCAGTTTGCAAGGATCCAAGTTTCTCCAATCAGTCCATTTTCCATTTGGCTGTGGGTCAGTTCACCCCGTACCCCTGGTTCCCCCCTGTTAACCATTGTTTTCCCTATTGTTGTTGATGGGAAATCCTCCATTCGTTGGTTGATCAATATTGCCCCATAGCCATTTTCCATTTCCATGCCATCTGTGGGTCTAAACGCCAGCTATGGAATCCGTCCCTTCGGAGCAACTGCCAGGCTTTAGATCGCGGTGGCCAGACCGAAGCTTTGGCATCGGAGCGCCTAGCCAGGCAGCGTTTGAAGTGATGGGCTTGCAGAGTGGTACCCACCAGTTAGTTCACTTAGGTTGCTTAGGTTCATAAGCCGTTTAACTATGGTTAATGATGAGTTTTGATGATGATTAATGATGATTTTTGATCATGGTGAATGATGATTTATTACTTATAACTAGGGTACTACCATTTTTGATTGATATAGCGATGCTTAGGTGGGATATAAACCAACTTAAGACTGGGGATAGCACTCTGTGTATCCGGGATGGTTGAGAACGCTGGTTGATACTTGATCTGCAACCAGATCCTTATTCTTCCTGCTTGTTGGGCCACCTGACGCCTTTTTTATGGATGGACCACACCACGTCCTGACATTTGGTTGCCGACATTCTTCCTTTTTCGGATTTGCACCAACATTCAATCGATGGTATTGCTATTCCATCCCACGCGTGCTTAGCTTGCTAACCACATGTGGCTATCATTATGGGTCAGTTCTGTGACTGCACTTTTGACGTCTCCTATCTTCTTGGCTTTGCTAAGTTGGATGTCCGTCCAACAGCTCAGAAGACGGCTTGAACCACGAAAACAGCTCCATTTCTCATGATCCAACAGCTCACACCATGGATAACCATCCATGACTGCAAGAAGATTAGACCCCCAACCACCCAACCACCCAACCACCCAACCAACCACCCACCCATGTGATCCACCACTTGCCCCAGCGCCAGGCAGGGCCCCAACGCCATCAACGTGAAGGTGCCAGGCATCCTCGCCTCGTTGCTGGCGGAGTATTCGCAACCGACCCTTGGCGCGGCCGGGACGCGGCACGTGAAACTAGGAATACATCTATGAATTTTATCTATGCATATAGAATCCTAGTCAGATATAGGATATATATATATATATATGTGTGAATATCTACGTGTGTACATGTAAATAGATCACTAGTTGATGTCTTTGATCCACTGTTTTTTTTTGGACCAGAAGCACTGGTACTTCTGCTGGTACTTCCCTACTCCTTCCTGCCAGACTTGATGAGGGATTCAAGCAATGCATGTCATGCGAAATCATGCGTAATCTTTCAGGTGAGGACATATCTTTGTATAACATGGCATAAGACTCATGACATCAGTATTGGTGGATTAATGTCATAACATGACATTAGACCTATGACATCACCAATGATGATCTGTGTATAACATGACATTGGTGGATTAGTTGTAACCACCCAATCCCTTTTGACAGTGCGATCACAGCTGCTGCCGCCGTGGCATCGCCGGAAACCGGCGGCCGCACAGGATCTACATCTTCCAAATGCAACTGGGCATTGAATGGCCGACCGGTGAGCAACTGTGAAGGGGAAGGGCCACCGGAGTTCTGTGTCCGTACTTCGACCGAGAACGTCTAGTTTGCCTATTGGAAGAGATAGTGTTACGTCCACAAATGATGCACATAAAGGTGTCAAGATAGGTGAGTGACATTTGGTCAAATTTATGTTCGGACATTTTGAGGGTTGCCAGCATTGATGGACAATGTCATAGCAAAACATGGCTACGCTTCCACCATGGCTACCTATGACGATGACGACGACCAGAGTTAGAATCATATGCCATACTAACACGAATAGATCGTCATGAATTCATGAATGATCCTAGTTCGATTCAAATGTGGTGATCATTATCATGGTTC
>VSDK01007747.1:152211-169141 GCA_009767595.1 Symbiodinium kawagutii | reverse complement strand
TTCAGCAGAGAACTGGTTCCCTCATTGATCGTTGTAATTTGTTAATGACTGTCAGTGATTGTCAACACGTTATCTGAACTGGTTGACTATGTCACTTTGGTGCTATGAACTGGTTCCCTTACGTAATCATTGAACTACTGGATGGCTTATACCCACTAACTTTGGTTTTTAGTGTTTTTGGGATATGATTGATTTACCATATAACCACTAAAAATATATTTTTAGCAAGGGATCTATAAGCCACCAAGACTATCAATGCTTGTCAGCGGTCATTCCATTGATTTGAACAGACATGTCATAGCACCTCACTCCAGCGAGGAGAAAGTTGTGGGATCTGCGCTGTCCAGCATTCACTCATACCGGGACATTGCTGCTTGACATTGATGCATAGCCATCTGCAAAATGTTGGTA
The DNA here is from genome assembly GCA_009767595.1 of Symbiodinium kawagutii. Taxonomy (NCBI): domain Eukaryota; class Dinophyceae; order Suessiales; family Symbiodiniaceae; genus Symbiodinium; species Symbiodinium kawagutii. Next base: position 168,730 of record VSDK01007747.1, on the reverse strand, counting down.
TCCATAGGATCTGCATAATGCATACTGTCTGTTGAATCATATCCAGAAAAATCTTGGACAAATAAGATCCTATGTTGCTGTAGATTCCAAACAATCTTGGTTCTGGTTCCCTACTACAGTCCTTGAACAGCAAGAGGGGTAGCGCCCCACATAGCACCTCGCCATCGCTGGCTACCAAGCTCCAACACGTTTTGACAGCGAGCTGGTTTTTTGTGCTGCTGTCTCGATGGGTGATGGGTCAGTAGCCATCATGACCGTCCACCAGTAGTCATCATTGCCCATTAGTGAACCTTTGAGTCAACCACTAGTTGACAATTGCTTTGCCACTAGCTACTTGTAGGCAGTAGTTGACTAGTTGACCATTCAGTGAACCGTTTATTAGTCAACCACAATTTTAGCCATTCGTTAATCACAAGTTAATCATTCGTTATCCACAAGTTAACCATTCGTTCATCATTAGTTAACCATTTATAATCACAGTTATCCCCTATTATAAGCCATGCTAACCCCCTCTCCAACCACGTAGCTACTCGAGCCATCATCGCCTTTCCCATCCTTAGTCGCGGGTCGAGGATGTGCATCTGGTGTTACCTCTTCTTCAACTCATGGAGCCGTGCCACGTGGGTCTCAGGGATCTGTTCATCGGGTCGACACATGGATGGTTTATGAAGGGTTGATTTTTAATGGATTAATTAATGGTTAATGGAAAAGGTTATTAATGGTTTACTAATGGCTTATTAGTGGTTAATCAACCTAAGCCAATGGTTTATTAATGGTTGATCGACAATGGTTTGGGTTTTTTGATTCACCAAGAATTGTAAGTCGGACCATTCATAAGGGCGAATTGGCAGTTGTTGATTCGCAATGGCGAATTAGCAATAGTTTATTCGTGGTGAATGAATCGTTTATAAACAATGGTTTGTGAACAATGGTTTATGAAGGGTTGAAAGGTCATGGTTATCAACTAACCATTAACAATGGCTAATGAACAATGTTTTGCTCATGATTTGCTAACAATAGGCAATGGTTATCAACTGTAACTTAACTAGTAACAATGGCTAATGAACAATCGTTTATTGATGACTTACTTATATAAGCAATGGTTATCGACTGTAACGAGTAGCAATGGCTAATGAACAATGGTTTATTGATGGTTTATTAATGGTGTATTGATATTTATCAATGGTTTACTAATGGTTATTGCCGGTTTGTTAATGGTTTACCAACAAGCCATGGTTATCAATTATAAGCAGTAACAATGGTTGATAAAGAACAGTGGCAAATTAACAAGGTCTAATTAACACTGGTTTACCAACAATGGCCAATTAACACCGGTTTATTAATGGTTAACGAACGGTTAATTAGCAATGGTTGACAATTTGTTTCGGGACCGTGGTACTATGGGTTATTAGCAAGGGGATAACAATTGTAATTTACAATTGGCTTGTTCGCAAGAGGACAAAAACCAATGATAGCGGAAGGAAAACACGACTTTAATGACGGATGTGGAAAGATGGGGATCCAAAAAAATCTTGGAAGCATCAATTTTTGGGGTACACCGTTGGCGCACCATTGGTGCTGCTTCCGCTGAGCGTTTGCCTAACCGGTGCAAGTATGGGCTTGTTGCTATTGGAAGTATTGCCCCAAATCATCCAGTATAAACCACCTATAGTAATAAACCAACCATTTTTTGGGTTCCCAATTTTGAGAAACACCCATGTTGCCCATCTGGGAGCAATTTTGGACCACTGAAGCAATCAGAGCTGTGACATGGCCTGACTGCCGGGCCCCTTCTCCAAGATCCATGTGCAGGTCCCGCAGCTAATATCATCTATGTCGAAGCCCAACTGCCTAGCTGGTGGTTTCTCAAAAATGGGGATCCCTATACATGATCAACCTTGGAAACCACCAGGGGATGTTGATCATCCAATGGGGACCCCGAAGTTTCTTAGCATAAATGATCAATGATAACCCCCCCACATGATGGTTTCTTAGAATACCGAATACCTCAAAAATGGTTGGTTTATTACGAATAGTAATTTGAAACGAATGATTTGGTAATAAACCAACCCCATTTTTTTGTAATAAACCAAGCATTTCGTTTATTACCAAAAGTAATCCCTATCCAAAATGGTTGGGTACCTCTATTTTGATACCCCCTCATATGGCAGTGGGTCAAAACCCCGTACCCCTGGTTCCCCTATCATTGACCCATACCCATATAGTTGGTTGGTTGTAACTTGGAACTGGCGCCGTTCGTTGCCCTGCGTTGCGTTGGTTCCCAAGCGCCCAGCTGCAGGAACGTCGCGGTGCTGTGGGTGTTCCTGGTCTTTGGCAGCGGAGCTTGGCATCTTGGAGCAGTGGATGCTGGTTCCCCGGGAGAGCTCAGGATACCAAGGAGGGTATGGGTTAAGCAGTTAAGGAACCAACCAACCAACCTGGCTGGTTAACTAGCTGGTTATAGTGGTTAATACTAGGGGATGATAAGTAACAATTGTAGGGGATATATACCAGCGATGTGGCTATGGGTTAATGTTAATCAACGAACTAATGGAGGAATCACCAACAATTTCATAGGGAAAACAGCCTGGTCAATGATGGAGGAACCAGGGGAACTAAGGGTGAACTGACCCACAGCCAGGAGTTGTTGTAAAAGAATGCTGATGATGTTAACCTCGGAGGGAGCTAAACTCCACAGGTTTGTAGTGGTTAAGAAGGGTTCTAACCATTGTAATTAGGGTAAAACAAGCAATAATATTGCTTGATTCCATAGGTTTATGAATCGGCGTACCATTTTGATGGAAAACCAAGGCTTGTGGAGATACCCCCTGCTATCAACCAGGGATTTTTAATCCAGGGGCAGTAATCGGGAACAATGATGCTTAGTGATGGTTAACGTCCATGGAATGGTAGAACCAAAAAGCCGGTTGAACCTAGGATTATTGACCAACTTCTTTACCAACTAAGCAGCTAGTTGTACTTACTAGGCGCTTGATAGCCTGATAGCCGGTTAATTGAATAGTATCCCAAAAAGAAAATGGGCAATACTTGATTTTTCAGTATCCTACTAACCAGCTATCAAAGCTGCTAAATTTGAGCAAGTAAAGGTGTGCTTAATAGGATACCCAAAAAACAAATGTGTGTTTTTTTCGCTGGTTCGCTGCTTAATGAGATCGGTTCACGGGCTGTGCTGAGCATCAAGAATCAAGGTACTGTATCCATTGATAACAGCTGGTACAAATCCATAGTAGCCAACAGAAGGCATCTAAGTGCAGGTTTCGCAAGCCATAGGGGACCGCCAAAATGGATCGTTTATTGCTGAAGATGATTAAAAAAAGATGATTTGGCGGGGGTACCCCAGTTTCAGAAACCACCAATCAAGAATGGTGAATAAGGATGAAAGATGAAGAGAACGGATGTCAATGTTTCAATTCTTTCACGATGGTTAGGAGCGGACAATCTTGGTAAATCGTGTTCCAACAACAAAAGTGTTGGCTAAAGTCTTGGTTGATCATGGTGAACGAGCTTGGTTAGGCTCGTTAGAAACGATACTGATGAATAGTTGATGATACTGGTTGGTGACGAAAAATACGGTTTGAATGTTTCCTGATGGATAAAAGTCGTTGCCAATGACTGGTTCACAATTTGCAGATGACGGTTGACCAACCATCAACAATTTTCGCCAGTCATATGAGTTTTGATCCATGCCTGGTTAAGCACAAATCAACAGGGATGGTCATCGGCGAAGCTTGCGAGCAGCTGTACTGCTTCGCGGGAACACCCCAGGAGTGGAAACAGCTGTTTCCAGAATGACGTGGAAATCCTCCTGGAATGACATGGTGGTTTCTCAAAATAGGGGACCCCCCAAATCATCCTTTATAAACCATCTATAATAACAAACCAACCATTTTAGGGGTTCTGAATTTTGAGAAACCACCACATGCTAAACTCTGTGCTAGACTCTAAATAAGAGTTTCGTGCAATACACTGCAATATAGTATTCAATGACTCTATGAATGCTATAAGCGAGCGCCATATGCTCGTGCTCGCCGGGGGTGCGGCAGTGGACCGACAAGTACGGCCCACCATAACCGGCAAAGCATCTGTGACACAAGTCATCTTGCACTATCAGCCCTCAACAAGCTTGATCAGGACATGGTTTCATGTTGGTTAAGTGCAATAAATGGTAACAAGCATGATATGTCGTCAAATATATAGGACAAAGTGAGCCATTGACATTGATCAATGACCTATTCTAACCTATCGTAACCCATCATAACCTACTATAACCTACTATAGCCATTTTTTCATTTCATTTTAAACCTCTTACAGATGTATCAACAGACCATTATAACCCATCATAACCTACTATAGCCCATTATAACTAGTCATCAAACCCAGTAGTCATCATTATAACCCTACTATAGTAGATGACTACTGGGTTTTAAACGAAATTATAACTAGTCCTATTATAACTAGTCATCAAATGTCTACTATAACCTACTAGTCATATGATAACTAGTCATCAAATAACGTACTATACTTATAACTATGAACCTACTAGTCATCAAACCTATTTCGTTTCGTTTCAACAGATGTCTACTTCGGCGCATCGAACCGAGGACCAGTTTGATGATCCTCCGTCGAAACCAGCGGCAGATCGCCGAAGCTTGGCGGCTGCCCGTGGTTGGTCGAAACGGTTGGTGGGAAAATCTATGGGAATATGGTGGTTAATAATGGGATTATAGTGGATATAACCTGTCAATAGTGGGATTATAGTGGTTAATAGTAGGGAATGATTGGATTAATAGGGTTGATAGTGGATTATGGTGGTCAATAACTGGTTAATAGTAGATCATAAATGGATGTTGTAGGAACTCCCTAGAACTGGTTTATAGTGGATTATAGTGGCTAATGATAGGGAACAATAACAGCAATAATGCTTAAACAACTACTATTATGGTGGTTTCTCAAGCCAGGTTGGGGACCCCAAAATGGTTGGTTTAGTACAATAAATGGTTAATATGGGATGATTTTGGGATACCCCTAGTTTGAGAATCACCCAAACAGTTGATGGGAAAATCTATGCGAAATCCCTATAATTGGTGGTGGAAACAAGGGCTTCCAACATAGATTTTCCCATCAATCAACCCAGTCTCCAATAAGAATGATAGATAGTTGTCATGATTTGTCTACAATTTCACATGGTTGCTGTAGCCATGTAGACAATGAACAACATGATGCTTATCTAGAATTGTTGGAAAGTCATAGGCCCCTGGAAAGGGGACTTGATAACACGGATGCAGAACTCTGTCTTTTTGGTGGATCGAGCACATCTATGAGTCTTGACAACCGCTGGTAAGCCATAAGCAGGGGCATATCCTGGTTACTGCAGTTGCTGGGAAGCAACACAGGCCACACAAAGGGGGGATGGACGAAACCCATGAAACCCTTCGAATTGAAGAGGTTGAGCATCAACAGCTCTGTGGTTCAATGGTTCGTATCCAACACTTGGCAGCTGTAACATACCAATTTGCAGTCGAGCCCATCAACAGTAAACATATCATCAGAGTTATGCCTCGCTACATGCTGGGGGAAACGTCAGCCGCCAAGGGTTTCAAGTGGTGAACACCTTACAGCCCAGGTGGTCAACATGGTAATTGTGGGTGATTGTCGCTGACTATCCCGGATGAACCTGGCTATTCACCATTGTGAACCATTTACCAACAGGTTTTCAAATCATTTCCTTACAGTGATCACAATTATTGTCTTTTTTCAAACTATTTTCTTGATGATCAAACCATTTATCATGCTTATCAAACCATGAGTTATGGTTTTCACACCATTTATTATTTAGCATGATCAGATGATGTCAAGTGGAATCGGCACTTCACGGGTTTCTGCGGATCAAATGCGCTGTTGCTGCACATGCCATTCCGCAGACAGGGATGTGTTCCCCAAGAGATAGGGGAGGCTTAAGCTATGGGCCATTGCCGTGGCCATGACATGACGGTCAGATGTTTTTATTTTAGTGGTTGTTTCTTATCAATTATTGCTTTGGCCAGAAATATTGGTATGATAGGGATTGACTTAGTGAGATTCTACCGGTCAAAAACAAATAAGGCCCGGCGACAACGAACGCCAAGCAGCAATAATCCGCGGTAATCATCACCAATAAGCAGCTGTCAGTTTAGATTTTTTTCGAGATTCATAAGCAACAAGATCGAGCAAAGGCCAGCAGTACCATGGTTCTCTTCAGGGCCATGGACAACCATCTACGGTCGTTTTGGAAATGTAAAAGTTCGCACTAGCTTCACACATCCAATAGCTGGTTGGTGGTTTCAAACATTTTTATTTTCCCTAGTAATCATTAACAAATGGTTTGTTGACTAATTTTTTTCATAGGGGTTGAAACCACCAACCAGATTGGCGATTATTACTGGCTATTCTTGGTAATTGTTGGATCAAGGCACTCCTCGGCTGGAGCCAACATAGCAGTCCCAAATCTGTTGAGAACCCTTACTGCTCGCTTACCATCAGTCACCATCGCTGTCTGCGCCATTGTTCTGGTGGATTTCGCTGGGGGGATGCCGGTGCAGCAAGATTGCATGATGGTTCTAATGGTTGACCGAGGGGACAGATGGTGGTTTATTAACGGTCAAGTGGTTGGCGGTTTCAAACATTTGTGGATTTTTTCAGTCGGGATGGTTGGTGGACGCATTCTTTTCACAGGGGTGGTTCAAGCACCAGTTATTCACCAGATCACTCAGCCAACACCAACCACCGAACTGCCACTTCGACAGCGCCATCTCTTCAACAAGCTCCCGAACTGCCGCACTTATGCAGAAGCCGGCCGAAACATTGATTTGGTGGTTTCTCAAAATCGGGGACCCCCAAAATGGTCTGTATAGAGCTATAAATGACTAGTTGATATAAAGGATGATTTAGGGGTATCCCTATTTTGAGAAACCACCATATCATTGTTAGTTGTCCAAACATTGACAAATTATAGAATCAGTCATTGAGACTTATCATTATTGTTCATTGTCAGTCATGGCTTACAATGGCGACAAAAGACAACAATGATTATTGGCATATAGTTGTTAAATAATCTAGTACTGGTAATTACTAGTTATGAAGCCCTGTTCCTCACAAAAAAACAGGCATCATAGCCAGTTTCCCTACTGCCCGTCTGGGGAACTAAATAGCACCCGCAGATGGCAGAGTTTCCGGTTTCAGCAATCGCTGGGGATTGTCCAATGGAAATGCCTAGCTTGATCAGCAGTAGAACCAATCCATGATTGTTGTATTTCGCATTCAACACTTACAACTACTAGTTGATCCAACTATTTAACGAGTCAATCTAATGGCAATTGCAAGTTATAAAACGAGGTGGTTGACTCATCATTCTTAATTAGCTTATTATGATTCAGGATTGAATCTTCCCCATCATGAACCATCACTATCAAGCACCGCTTCCTGTTTGATTAATCAATTATCACTTCCAGATAGCAGACTGTATCCCACTACCTACTATCAGTTTCCTATTGTCAAGCCAATGCAGGTGATTATAACATGATGACCTATAGTTAATTTCCTAATAGCTATATTTAGCAATACAGGTGATTACCTGGTGATGACTCAGGTCATGATATCAAGCACTAGTACCTCTACTTAATCGCCCTTTGGTTCATGGCTATTGATAGGTAGAGGTTAGACAATAATTAAGCTAATCCTATCGTTAGCCAATGGCAAGACTTTGATACTTGTTTGAAAAAACTGGGGTTTGAAACGACTACAAGATCTATGAATCATTGCTTTTATGGATTAAAATGAAATAGATTTTAGCCTTGTGATCGATTTTGAGCAGCCAAACCTTTTACCAGCCCTTTACTTCATCGTGAATTAACCATCATTAATCACTTTCCACGGGCTATTCAATCAATCACTTAATTACCATGAATTACCTTCAAATTGCCATTGCCTGCCATTCAAGACGTCATTGAAATGACCCTTTAATTAATCACCACCTTGATCACCACCTTAATCAACCATAAATTACCTGAATCAACCATTCATTACCTGAATCAACCATTAATCACCTCAATCAACCATTAATCACCTGAATCAACCATTAATCACCTCAATCAACCATTAATCACCTCAATCAACCATTAATTACCTTAATCAACCATGAATTACCTCAATCAACCATTAATTACCTCAATCAACCATCGAATTCCCCAGCTGCACTCCTCGCTCTTGGAAGCTGCCAAGGACATGGCCGCTGCGGGTGGCAGTCGCATGGAGAAAGTGCTGCGCAATGGGCAATGGAAGGACCAGTTGGGTTGCGCAATGAATCAGTTCACTTGGGAAGGGTCGCTGGACCGCTTCTAGGGTTGATATAAATAGTAGGTTTGGGAGTGATTAACTAGGAATGATACAGTAGGTTTGGGAGTGATTCATATGTAATTAGGAAGGTTTAGGAGTGATTAATCGGTGATGGCTAGTACTGAATGGAAAAACTTTTTTATAGTGGTCACTAATCGTTGGTAGCTAATGCTGTGAATATGGGTTGGTGATGGCTGATGGTGATTATGATGGTGGTGACGATGATGACGATGATGACGACGACGACGACGACGACGATGATATAGGGCCATAGGGGTCAATGGCTGAGAATCATGGTCAAAAGTGATGATCCTTTAATTATATCATTCAAGCCATGGTTCATCATTTATGGCCATGGTTCAGGTTCAATCCTGCCGAAGAAGTAGTTTAAAACTGGGTCCGTGTCCAGCTCCCCTGGAAGGAGCCGCAACCATGGGTTTGTTGGAGCTGCTTCACAGGTAGCTTCACGGACATTTGGTGGTTTCTCAAAATAGGGGGACCCCTAAATCATCCAATAATAGTCATTTATAGCAATAAACCTACCATTTTTGGGGTACCCCTATTTTGAGAAACCACCATTTGTTGGATGGTTGGTTATAATCTATAGCCACTTATCAATAGTTGATGGTGGTTGGCAAAACACGCAAGTAGCAGGCAGTTGCTTGTTGATGATCAACCTCTGATCAACCACTACTAACCTTGTTTGACCGTTCTGAGCCGTTATTATGGACCATTCTCAAGACTCGTGACCATTCTGAAGAGTTATTGAGAAGTATTAACCAGTATGAACCAGTTCTTGAGCATTATGAAACACCAGCCAAAGCGCAGGGAAACATGGAATATGGAAACATGACATTTTGGTTAACAGGACGGGACCATAACCCCCACATAACAGGGAATGTATAGGATATCAGCAGTTCCCAAAGGCAAGGCTTTGGTGGAAATTCTCAGCCAGTGCACAATGAATCCACCCATCATGTGACAACGATGACTGTGCTGCCTTCGCAGCATCACCTGGCACCAGGCTCTGTGCTATGCTTGATCTGACGCAAGCAGCGCTGTAGCCAGCTATGCCAACAAGCAATGGATGACGTAAGTAACCGCTGGTTACTCAACAGGTATACAATATATAGTCATGAGAGGCTAAGTCAGCCAGTTGAGGGACCAGCTATGATAACCAGCGAGTTTTTAAGAATCATAGTAGCTACTTAAAACTATACTTATGTTGCAAAACCCCTATGCCAACTTGGTCACTGTTGGTTACCTGTTGCCTTACTAAAAGCTCACCAACGGTTCCACTCCGCTAGTCCCTGACCTGGCAATGGAAAACCACCACATTTAGAGCTGGTTTCCCAGGCTGAAAATTGGGCATTTTTCCATGTCGCCATGTCGCCATGTCGGGCCATGTCGGGCCATGTCAGTTTACCAATGGTTACCTGTTGCCCTGTTACTATAGTCGCAGTGACCAGCCATTTCTTCTCAACATCGCTGCCAAGCTTCTGAGCTGTCGCAGCCATGGCGCCTGTACCAAATGGCGGTTCCTCAAGCCATGACGGGAATCCCATGGAATCCTTGGAGTTTACTCCTTTAAGTGGGTTTCCAAAGGATGACTGGCCTGGGCATCCCCATACGAATTTGCGAAACAGCCACATGTTTGAGCAATGGAATGATTGATAATGCCCTGCTCAAAACATGCTCCAAGAAGTCCAATGTTGATGAAAGTGCGATCTCCATGTCCACCGTGTATGGGCTGAAAGGTCCATCAGCACCAGTGAGTAAAGAAGCCTGTCGAGACTGAAACTTGACGGTCAACTTGCAGTGGCACTGTGGCGATTTGTTTCATGTCACTTGTTAAGAATGAAGCCCAGACATGATGTCCAAATCATCAGTGGGAAAATGCCACAGTTGAATCTACTTTGTGAATAGAGATCAGAGTCCGCCCGCAGAAACCGAAGAGATGGCTGGTGTATGAGAGGATGCCTCCGACAAGTATTCAGTTTCTGTACCCTTTCATTCTGAGAGTAAATGGGACAAGACTTGGGATGTTGTCCAATCCCGTTGACTGCCAATCCATACTCAATGGGTCGAGCTCTAATCGGCTTCAGACTTCTCACAGATTTGACTACAATAAGAGTTACTTCAGGTTGTAAATGTTGGCAATCACCAAGTATCACAACGCACACTCCTATGATATTCTCGGCGCGCAAAGAGTACTGCCAGCCACTATCGGTACATTTTGATCCCTGGTAAAGCCGTATCCAACGTTGGATCCGAGGTACGAGTTAGATGCAGAACGCAGGAGTTGTCGTAGCAGATCCCAACGATCATGTCAAAAATGATGCAGGAAATCCTCAATCTGGCTGGTGGTTTCATTCACATTTTGCTTATTTTCCCCGGTACTTATTAACAATTGGTTGGTTGACAAGCATATTTTTCATGGGGGTGGTTCAACCACCAACCAGTCAATACGTATATGCGATTATATGCGATTATATGCGTATATGCCTACACATTCAACTGAAGCAGGTCCCCAAACTGAATCATCCATCGACTGGGAATTCTTAGTTGGACAAGTAGCCCCATGGGTTGGTTTCTCAAAATTGGGAACCCCCAAAATGGATTGCTTATTGCTATCAATGATTTGGAATGAATGATTTGGGGTTACCCCCAAATCATCCTTTACAAACCATGTATAATTAACCATCTAATCTATAATTAACTATTTACAATGTAGTACTGCCCCAACCATTTTGGGGTACCACAATTTTGAAAAAGCACCACATGATGCTTTGATCAAACATGCCATCATCGCTATCCCAGTGCCGCCGTGTCTCCGCTGATCTCCGGTACTGCAGATCTGCTGGGGCCTTGTGTGGCTCACCCTGGTTGACGTTCGAGGGCTGGGGCTGAAACGTGCAATGGTAGTAGCTAGTGGCTAGTTAGTGTCAGTTGGTTTTTTCACATGTTTGTTCACATGATAAGCTAGTTGGTGGTTTCAAACAGATTTTATTTTCCCTAGATTTACAAATAGTTGGTTGGTGGCTCCGGGCGGTTGTAAACGCGCGTCAGAATGCACGCGTTTCTGCCTGGCACGGCGCTTCTATGTCCATTTCATACAGCCTGTGTGGGGTTTCGTAGAGTGGGTTTTGGGGGTGGGGTGTGGTGGGGTGGGATGTTAACGTTCACTTGCCCTTGCGTCATGAAGTTGATGCTACTTTGGGGATGGGGTGGGGTGGGGCATGCTAACGTTCACTTGCACTTGCGTCATGAAGCTGCTGCGTTGGAAATGGGGAGGTGAGGGGTGGGGTGGGGTGGGGTGTGGCATGGTAACGTTTGCTTCTACTCGCGTCACTGAATTGATGCTACATTGGAAATCGGGTGGGGTAGGGTGGGGCATGTTACCGTTCCCTTGTGCTTGCGTCATGAAGTCGGTCCCGGAAAAGAGGAGTCCACGCTGTCCTCAGTGAAAAGGATTTCACGCAGGTTGGAACGGATGGGCCGAAATCACCCATCAAGCATGCACATTGACATGCTGCATGTGCGATACACGTCGCCGAAGCCAGGGTGGCAAAGCATCCTGCATGCGCTGCGTTTGACACGCGTGCACAGGTTCAGTCAACTAGGAACTGATCCCAAGACGTACATGGATATAGACACAGACAACGCGTTCACAGCCGCCCCGGGCGTGTGTTGGTTGACGAATTTTTTTTACAGAGGTTGAAACCACCAACCGGGTAGTTTTCTGTTCTTTCCCAAACGATATGCGGCCTGGGCTACATGTCTGCAGCAACGGCTTTTCTTCAATGACATGGCTTCTGTTTACTTCAATCGTTGGTTCTCTACTTCAAGCGACGCACAGCTGGGGGTACTATATTGGAATCATGGGGATGGTGGGTGACCCCCCCAGGTGATCCCCCAGAAATAGATGGTTAATATGCCCTTGGTCATGGTTGATGGTGGCTATTAACCCCATGCTGTAGGCCACAATATTCGCAAGTACCAGCCCTATAGTGATATCATCGACAATAGGGGATTCGTGGATGTCATGACATTCGCATCATCTGAAATTGTCGCCACACCACGAACTACGACCGCCTTGCAGGTAGAGATCGGCAGACCATGCCTACGTTGCAATAATAGGCACGAAGCTGCGATTATGTCGACGGGGACCCAGTGAGCAATGAGCGCGAGGGTGGTTCATTGAGCCCCCCGTTGTGGAAGGGAGACTGTAGCTCAAATCGTTGCCGAGCTGTGACCATGGTTCGCATAGATTGCGAAGGCGGCAAGCAAGCGAACTTCCCACTCAACCGCTTTCACCGCGGCAGGCTTCAATAAGGCTATTTTTTGGCCACGCTATCTCTGTGCTTCAAAGGGAGCTTGAACAAGAACGATGGCGTGGAAACGTAAGCGCAGCGTGGGCAGGAAATGCCATCTGTAAACGCAAGGGGTCCATAAGTCTGATGGCCGCACCGTTGCTCAATTTCCTGCTTTGAAGTTCCAGGTAAGAAAAGCGTGCCCGCAAAGTCCTTGCTGTGTCAGTTCTAGCATTCCGTCATGTAGACAAAAAACAAGTGGCGCTTGTTCATTGATGAGAGGGAGTTGCTGGTGGCAGTGATGTGCGCAACCGATCTGTATGGATTTACACCAATATGATCGTCGTTAGGCATTCACTGTGATCAGCCGTGGAGAGCCGCCATGACTGGCCATGAGGCATCACAGGCCCACGAACCATCAAACACCATTATGAAAGATAATTGGGCACTTCCTAACACAGGAACCTTGGCAACGACATTTGATCCACCATGAGCAGCAGTGAGCCATCATGAGTGATTGGAATCCATCATTAGCCACTAGCTAACCAAAAGTTCGCAAGAATTCAGCGTCATTTGAATTTAAATACTTCAAAAAAACATTACAGTAACTTGTTGGCCTTCGTCCGTTCTTTCTTTGAGTGATCACTTGTCGACCAGTATTGACCATGATGATTTAACCATCATTCTTCATCGCGATCCCCTAAGATCTTTGTCTGTTACCCCCCATTCACCAATTCCAGCCATCAAACACCAGTGACCATAACCAAGCAGCATGAACCAGTTACAAAACCATTCCCAACCGCCGCCATTGCTTCAACCACCATTACCAAGTAGCATTTTGTAGCACCTTTAGCCATGATTAGCTTAACAACCACCATCATGAATGTTTAACCATTCTTGGCCACCATATACCACCATTATTACCCCTTATTAACCGATATTCTTAGTCCTTGCTAGCCTCTATGATCAACCGCCCCTATCAACCACCATTATCAACCATTATTATAAAGCCTTTATAAGCACCCTACAACCACCACGTAGCCACCAACAGCCCTCGCCACCACCATTGATCCCCCAGGAGGTCCGTGCTACCGAACTGACCTTGGGCGATGTGGTGCAGGTCCTGCTGCCTGGAAACCAGGTGGTTAACAACCATTTATAAACCCATAAGGATGGTGATTGCCATCTACCATTGTCATACTACTATCATCAGAATGGTTTAGAATGGTAGATGATGAACCATTGATGTTAGTAGGCGTATGCTATGATAGTTAGCTACCATCATCTTACTAAGAGCCTGAGCCATCCACCACCTGGCCTACTGGTTGACAAGTATGAATGAACCATTTACGATGAATTGGACCATGAAATTATGAATACCCTTGTGAATCATGAATGGTTATTCACAATCATCCAATGTTTTATGGTTGCTAGTGATTGTTGCTGGTGGTCAACAACCATGTATGAATGATGAATACCCCTATGAACCATCATCAACCACTAGCAACCAACATACTATTGATCATCACCAACTACTAGTAACCATTACTAACGGTTGTTGACCTCGTTGCTAATGATTGTGAAACAGCAAAAGCCATTAACCATGGATTTTTAATTGTTATTTCTTAAACTATCATCAGTCATCCTCACTAACCAGCAGATGAACCACTAGTGACCACCATTGATCACCGTTTCAGTTACTAACCATCACCAACAACCATCCTTAACCACCATTTTGATCATCAGTAACCATCATCGGCCATGATGAAACATCATTAACATCCATGAATATCCCTTCTATAAAAAGATGTTAATCATCAGGCACCACCATCCGTTTCTGTCATCCACCATCATTAACCACCATCATTAACCATCGTTATCCATCATGAACCATCATGACCACCATGAACCACCGGCAACCACTATTAACAACCATTTCAATCGCTAAGCATCATTAACCCCTACTAACCAGTATCAACCATTGTTAACCTCCATCATCAACCATTGTTAACCTCCATCCTGAACCACCACCGATAGCCAGGTGGCGGACGGTGTGGTCTGTGCTGACCTCGCACTGGTGGCCGGCAGCGCGGTGGTGAACGAGTGTCTCGGTGAAAGCGTTCGAAGGATGATGGGCCACGAGATGCCATGCGTGTTGCAGTTGTATAGTGAGTTAATGTGATTTATAGCTGGTTATAGTAGTTATAATAAGTTACAGTATGTTATATTATGCCATAGTATGTTAGAGTATGTTATAGTATGTTATAGTATGTGATAGTAGGTTCTAGTATGTTATAGTATGGTATAGTATGTTATAGTATGTTAGAGTATGTTATAGTAGGTTGTAGTATGTTATAGTATGTTATAGTAGGTTATAGTATGTTATAGTATGTTATATAGTAGTTGCCTTATATCATGCACCAATATTTAAAGTATGGGTAATTTATAGTCATAGTTTGGTGGATATATTTGTGGAGTATGGTTTTCAACTGCTAAAGCGTTATAGTTATATTGCGATTTAATGTGAACTATGGTTATGCGGGTGTTTCTCAAAATAGGCCCAAAAATGGTTGGTTTATTCCCGATAAATGGTTAATAGTGGATGACTTGGGGGGTTCCCGTGACTTGAGAAACCACCATATAGTCATTTGGCTGTGGGTCAAAACCCTTAGTCCCCCTGGTTCCCCTATCATTTACCATTGTTTTCCCTATGATTTGGTTGGTCATTATAAGCCATGAAATTGATGGTTAAGAGCTTGACCCATAGCCTTTTGTTAGCAGTTGAAACAACCAAGTTCAGAAGAGGGGACCAGCTTCATGGCGAGCGAACCATCAGTCATGGGATGTCTTCGTTCACATCGGCCACGGGATGGGAAGAGCCAGGCGGAGAGGGTGGCCATATGGCGAGCTGGGTCAATATTAACCACCCAACAATGGGGGGATGACAACCAACGACAATAGGGAAAACAATGGTTAATGATAGGGGAACCAGGGGTACTTGGTTTTGACCCACTGCCATATGGGAAATCATATAGTGATTGGTGTTTGATCATGATTTGGCTGCAGGTCTAAAGCCTGCACCCCTGGTGAATTTCCCCCACTTGACCAGTCTTTGTTGGGATGTTCACCCGCCCATTCTTGGGATGCTTGAATATAGACCCACACCATTTATAGTTCTAGTTCAACTAGTGGTAACTATTTCCAATTCAAAAAAACAGTTGTAACTAGTTACAACTAGTTGTCAACAATGAGTGATTTACAATGATTAGTAGTAGTGGTAGTCCGTAGCAATGATGCCAATGGTCGGTATTGCAATGGAACAGCCAGCTGGTAATAGTATGGCTACAGGTCAATAAGCGAGTTATGAGGATGAGGATGAGTAACGGTTTCCAACTACTCAGCCAAAGAAATGGCGCTGAATCGGGGACCCCGCAAATCATCCTTTTCACAACATTTATTTTCATAAACCAACCATTGGCATATCCCCTATGATTGCTTATTATCCCCTTGTTAATAACCATTGTTCACCATTCTTAACCAATAGAATCACTAATAACTAATAAAAAACGAACCAACTATGTTATATTCTCTTGTTAACCGCTAATAAACCAACCATACCAACTTGGGGGTCCCCATTCATTGTGGGTGTTCACATCACCCAGCGACTTTCTCAACGGAACCCCGGTGGTAAGGAGCATGTTGACGGGCGAGCCCATGCCTTTGCAGAAGGCGCCGGTCAAGTCACGGGAGTTCAGCGGGCGACTCGTGGTGCAGGGCGAACCATCAGATGCGATATCACCATTTTTTTGTAGGGA
>VSDK01007747.1:112526-152195 GCA_009767595.1 Symbiodinium kawagutii | reverse complement strand
TACAGAGAGTGCAGTATCTATCTTTCTGTTTGTCTGCATGTCTGTTTGTATATATATATACTTATATATACATTTATATATATATATATTGATACACACACACACAAAAAGAATTATCGTACTTGTATTATATATATCAATCTATTTATTCACATATTCATGTAGATCTTCAGGAAAATGGATTCCTGGCTTTGCTCCTCGGCTTATGAAAGGTGGTTTGACTTTACGCGTCTCCTAACAACAGTTGCCATCTGATGTCAACAGGGGCGATGGTTGAAACAACGAACACGTTGGGATGGGGATCAATCACCAAGTGAACGCAGCCCAAAACTGGGACCGCAACAGTAAATGACTGGTTTCTTGTGAGGGGGTCCATGGAGCACCGCAGTATGGCATAGAAATACCCTTATTCCAGGTCTGCAATCTAGCATGACAATGGAAAATCCCTATCTCTCATAGGTGAGTGGCCTACAAAGAACGGAGAATGTCCGAATTTCCGTCTTGAAGCATACTATGTTCCAGATGGGTATGCCCAACGCAACCTCCGCATGATGATTGTTTCCCAACGTTGAACATGATCATTTTCAATTGGAGTTAGGGTACCCTTATGGCCATTCGGAGCAATCATCAAACACCGTAACCCAATACTCACTACCACCGACCATTTCCACGAATCCGGAAGCAAACATTTTTGAGATCTGGTGGCTCTTGGATGCTGTAGCCATTACTCACAACCAGCCATTATTCATTCTGGCTTCTTGGATCTGAATCGTGGTCTCTCACATGGGACATGCTGCACGGACCAGCGACTTGAGCAAGAGGGAAGTGTCGCAGTGATGGAGAACCAAAAGAGCTCCAGAGCGGAGGGCAACAAGACAATGCGAGCGACCATTCACCATCAATTCAGCATCAACCATCAATTAGCCATCAGTTCATCATAATTCCCCGAAGAACTCGTTGAACATGACTCGTCTCATCATCCACCAGTGCCCGTCATGACCCTCACAGCTGGGCTCAGATCGCCGTGGAGCAGAACTCTGAGACTTCCTTCGATTACAAGAAACTTGGCACCGGCCAAGGTGGTGTCCCCATTTCCAGGAGCTGGTAACGTGTGATGATGATCTGGCTATGGGTCAATCTTAACCAACCCACAACGGGGGTTAGTGACCAACCAATGATAGGGAAAACAATGGCCAATGATAGGGGAACCGGGGGGACTAATGATCTGCCAATGATCAATGGTGAAGTCTAGGGGATGATAGGAACCAAAAGGAATGCTAGTAAGCAACCAGAATGCAAATTGTTATTGATGATGATGATGATGATGATGATGATGATGATGATGATGATGGTGATGATGATGGTGATATACCAGTTCTAAAACCCGCACTGTGTATTTGAGTATGGATGATTCGATGGGTATCAGTGAATTACGGAAGTACCCTCGAACAGATTCATCTGGATAGCCGAAACAATCACTATTCTTTGGCTCGATAAGGTGGTACTTACCCAACTATATGCAACCGACCTGTTTGACCAATCTTGCATTGTGGAAGCCATCATTATAAAGCCACCAGACGGTGGTTTCTCAAAATGGGGGTAACCCCAAATCTTCCTATATAAACCATCTATAGTAATAAACCATCCATTTCTTGGATTCCCCATTTTGAGAAACCACCATAGAACCACCAGACTGACTAATAATACACTGACTATCAAGATTTTCACTTGATAATCACTGACAATAATAATGATCACTGATATTTTCAAGTCATCTTGAAAATTATATCAATAATTTCACTGACAATAATCATCCATCATCACCATCACCAGATCAGCCATCGTTTGCCATCATCAGCCATCATTATCCATCAACAACAACCCTATACATGCGTGTGTTCCTCAAAATAGGGGACACCTAAGGCACCTAAATCATCCTTTATATCAGTCATCAGTACAAAACCAACCACCAACGACTTTGGGTCCGATACTTTCAGGAAAACCCCTCATACCATCATCTGGTGGTTTCTCAAGTCATAGGGGTACCCCCCAATCATCCACTAGTGGAACCATTGATACCGAGCATAAACCCACCATTTTTTTTGGGGTATCCCTAGTCATTTAGAGCCATAAACCCACCATTTTTATAGCCATTTATAGCCATAAACCCACCATTTCGAGAAACGCCCATGCCACTCCTCCCGTTGCCACCTTCGTGCCTTGGATCGAGCCCCACCCAACCGCGGCAGCCCCAAGGAAGCACGGCAAGAAGCACGGCCTCTTCGCAGGCGGATCCATGGCATGCAGCCCCCGGTTGGCACCGGCCATGGCTGAGTTCACGTGAATTTGGGTGACCAGTAGTAACCAGTTATAGTAGGGTGACTGGTATTAACCAGTTTTAGTAGAGATATAAAAGATATATGGTAAAAATGACTTTTAAAAGAATGAGTGGGCCCTAAGCAGCTAATCTGCCTGTGGTTCGATTCTGGGTTGGTGATCTCAGTGAAGATAGATGCTGGACTGCTTGTGTTCAAGCACTCGTGACCATGCTTGCGGCTGCGATCAACATCACTCGGAGTGATTTTCGAGATACGCCCTGCGGAATTGTGGTGGATTTGTGCATTAGCAAGTATCGTCGTATGCAGTCAACATGGATAGTTAACATTTACATGTTAATACAATGATTATTGTCCTCCAAGATGGTTTATGATTAGCACAGAGAGTACAATAAACTGGAAATTTACATCCCAAATTGCAGGCGACAAACGCCATGTTCTTTTTCCGCTTGGGGTAGCTGGCCGGCACAGCTTGAAGTGTTAGAATTCATAAAGCCAGGATTGTGACCAGTGTCAATGATCATTAACCCTTCAATGAGCCGGTTGGAATTCATTAACCTTCAAGAACATACCAGAATTCATTCATCAACCTTCTATGATTTATATTTTTAGGCTATTGATCAATGAATGCACCATTCAGACCATTGATAATGATCGTGAACCTTGAAAATTCTCAGCAAATATTTGCCAAGCGTCGCCATGGTTCGGCACATTCCCATTAGATCGCCATGAACTAACCATGGCCCCCATGGCGCCCCCATGGCGCCCAGCCTGAGCCATGGCAGCTGTCGTGGGAGGCACCGAAGTGCTACAGAGCGTGGCAGACGAAGCCAGCAACGCGAACCGCGGATCCCACGTGGCGGTCGCAGTGGTCATTGCCATCGGGGCTCGAACCACCAAGGGGAAACTCATCAGAGACTCGGATGGCAAGCTGAGTTGATGCGTAGTTGGGGTTTGTGAGGGTAGCTATTGATGGTGCTTCACAATGCTCGCAGCGACAAAGTCAGGGGTTTTAACCAACAGTCGGAATTTCATATGACTACTCTTGTTGAATGTTGCGCTTTTTGATTTGATCGTGGTCAAGCTGTGTGGATAGTTGTTGATCACGGTTTAGTTTGGCTTTGCTGATGCTTGATACTTGTTTGTTGATTGTCAATCGCTCAACCGTGGTTAGTATTGGTTCATGGGCGGATTATAAATCACATACTTGCGAGTTTTTGTTTACGTGGTGGGTCCATCTGATGTAGGGTTTCGAGCCGTTCCAGGACTGGCTATTCATGAACCAAGCACCATGACAGATTTGGACAGAGCTATTTTCATGATTTTTCATGGCTCGACTGGGATGATGAATGGACGACAGCAACACTCGTTGCTGCCATGGGTTGAGTACCATGGTGTTGATATTGGTTGTTACAAACTGTTTGTCTTTAATACTACTTGTCTAAAACTGTTTGTTAATGATATCAATGTTTATTATTCGTTTACAGGTCTCTTTATGAGTGATATCGGAAGGATTGAATCGAGTGCTTCCAGCCATTTGTTTGCGTTGCAAATGCATATGACTCCCTAACGTACATCAACCCAAGGATGCATTTATAATGTGTACACCTTGGCAATCTCTCCCTAGGTTTGCTGTCTTTAGATGAAAGCTGGAGCATTGAGTTCAAAAAACGTCTCAATTTACATCTATGGTGAGAATCAAAACTTGGCCGGGAACACATTGGCTGACGTATCTTTCGTATGGTGGTTGTCGTACCTGTACTTATGTGGGGTTTGCTCGTTTTCTTCGTGATGCTTTGTTTTTCAATCACTACGGTCAACATTTCTCCATCAGTAACCAGTTGCAAGATCATGTTGTAAGCTCAAAGTGTAATGCACCAGTCATGCTTCAGAAATACAGTACCTGTGTATTGTGTGCAGTCTTCTTCCAACCTTATGAACTCCATGTACTTGTTGCAGTATCTACTTGGGCTGCGGTATGTTGGGGTATCTTCGGGTATGAGTGGTTCAAGTTCCTTCTCCTACGGAATACATGGCCCTTGAGGACGGTTTCGGAATGCTTGATTCTTTCAATCAGAATGGTCAACTATTTGTGACAATCCACTGTTTTTAGTGGTAGTTTATGGTATTACTGTGGTCCAATCGTGTAACCCCACGGTTTCAGCTTTAAACCTCTCCGAACATTGCTGGTTATGGGTTACCAATAGGGATCACATATGTGTGAAGGTGTTTACCAGCCACTGATAAGTTGCAAAGTAATGGCACCAAACTGATAAGTTTGATTTTACCGAAATGAGACTCCAACTAAATAGTAAACAGTGCCAACTATATACATATATATATATATAGATATATAAGATTATTCTTCCAAAACTTTGGTCAAGTAAACATTAGACCCTACTATATGGCTATGTTAAGTAGCAATGCCACTTGCGGTCGCCAGCTGCCGGCGTCTCGTTCAACAGCCAACATCGCGCTCAGGAATGGTGCTCTACCCTGCAGCTTGGCAGTGCAGTCACATTGGAGATATGAGTCACACGGATGGGAATACATAGACACGGACATGGAAGTGTAGAGATGCCCAACATCCAGACACACATACATGTATGTGTTTATATACTTATACATACATGTATGCACTACTACACACATACACGTATGTAGGTGTAAAATAATTCACTTGTACTCCTATGTGCAAAGCTAACCGGTCAAGTTACCTGCTGCAACGAGCTGGTTTGAGTCGATAGCGGTTGACAACCTCCGTCATGGCATCGGACCGTTGCCATTGGCTTAAACCAAGCTGGTCACCGCAGGATCATGGTCTGTTCATCATTGCAAGAGGACTCCCTGCGAGACACACCACGCTGAGTGTCATGGTATTGACCAACTGAGCCAGATGCTCCAAGGTACTGGTATATCGACCTTACATTTCCTTATAAAGATTTCCCAGTCATGTAGGTAAGTATGCCGCAGCACTGCATGTGGAGCATCGTTCATGAAGATTTGCGGATTGCCATCCATCCCGGTCACCACCAGCTGCGCATCCCTGATGAGCTACTGGTTGATACCATGAAGGTGTTTTATTCACATTGTGAAGAGGTACCAAGGAAGTTTGCAGGTGGTGGACATTGACGGCTTGTTGGGATCTTCCAGGATGGGAAGATCTATTGCTCTTTGGGAAACGAACTGACCTGATTGCGTGGACATCTACCGTAGACAAAGGAAGTTGTTTGGCCGCTGATACCTGCTAGGATTCAGGTTCTAACCTGCCCAGGATTTGGGTTAGCTCCACTTATAGCTCCAAGGATTTAGGTTACCTACTGTGATCACACGACCATGACCCACCGGCGCACACAGCGACCCTTTTCCTGGCAACCACAACCCCTCGAGATGTATCAGCAGCGGAACATGAGATTCTATCCAAACAGTGAAGGAATGCATCAACGGTCAGCAGGTTCAAATGCCTCTAACTTTCTGTTCACTGTTTTGGATTGTCTTTCATTCTTTCGGATTTGCAGGGAATCAAATTCTTCCGTGATCTGGTACCGTCCTACATGCATCACCCTTCTTAAGAAGTCTGAGGGCATAAGTTTTGTGAGAGAATCCGCTAACTGGTAGCGGCCTTCTATCCAACGGATGCACCCCTTGTTTCTGCGAAGGAAATCCCTTATTATCGAGAGATCTATGCATGTCCTTTTGTCCGTAGTGGTTATAGTACTAGGTCTCGACAATGCATCAAAGACCGATTTTGCATCCGTCACCAGTCCAAATTCAAGCACATCAATGTCCTCTTCCCAGTTCGGAGTTGCTCTGGGCATATGTTGAGGATACATGATTTCTACCAGCAAGAATCTAAACCACGATGCTACAGCAGCACTTTCCACAATGGATTGAGATTCAGCACCAAGGGTTGACACGGTTCTCCTTTTCAGTGTATGACTTTTCCAGCCTAGAAAACTGAATGGACAATTTGCTCCTTGCAACATCGCATTGTCGGTGGCAAATACAATGTACCCAGCCTGTGATTTTTCTTGCTGACCATTTTCATCTTTTGCATTTCCCCAAGCTGCATCACTTGTTACTACGATACTTAACCTTGCAGGATCTATAGGTCGAATGGTTATGCCAATATCTCTATGCTTCCATGCATCTTTGAGAATACGATTGCAATTCTTCAGGTCACGGATTTTGGGTTCTGGAAAACACTGCATCAAAATTGCAACAGCACCTGCAATGTCAACACGAGTTTCTTTGGCAAGCCAGCTCAAAGCTCCTACATGAGTACGCAGTTCTTTGATTTGCTCTGGACTGCAAGATTGTTCATCTGGAATACCCTTTGGGATTTTGATCCTAGAACTGCATTTGAGGTCGGCATAATACTCCTGGGTGACATGTATCTGATGATCCTTTCCTTTGGTAATATCTTTGCCACAGAATCTGCCTTTGTGAAATTCCCATTTTCCGAAGCGATATTGTCCCTTGAGTTGATCCATCCTTTTCCAATGTTCATCACTTCCTCCATTGATTAAATCATCCGTTGCTAGCATGATGACTCCATGTAACTTCTGGTCTATGTGAAGCATATACAGACATGCATCCATGATACTAGGCTTGTATCCTAGTTGACGAAGTGCGAGATCCAGGTGTTTATTCCACTGGAATGGTGCATCTGTCAAACCGTACACCGTCTTGTTGACTCGCACCATGGATCCTGGTTCTACTCCATCAATTTCTTGGCATGGAATCTCACAGAACAAAGGTTCATCTCTGCTGATGGAGTTTCCTTGCATGAATGCCTGGCTGAAGTCTGCAAAATGCAACATCCACTTGTGACTGGAAATGACTTGCAATCCCAAAAACATGCTATCTCGTGATATCACTGGACTGGTACTTTCAACTTGGAACAAGTCAGGATCCCTATCTCCGCGAACAATCCAACGTGACTTTGCCTTGCACGGTTGACCGGGTGGACTGCATTCTAAGATTTCGTCTGCGGCAATCTGCGATACATCATCAACTGGTTTGGCTACATGAAGTAACCTCGATTGCATCACCCGGTGTGGCATTGTCTGTCGGATACGAAGAGCTGATGACGGAGGGACAACTTCAATTGCATCAGCACTGATGTTGGTCTGCCATTCTTTACTGATTGCTTTCCTAAACAAGGCTTGATCATGTTTGGACAAATCTTTCAACTTCAGTTCCTTTTGCATTCCCTTGGCATTCCAACAATCATATGGTACATCTACTGCTGAACACCAGAGGTTTTCATCGGCTGCGTCGGCTGTATCGGCTGCAACTGAAGGAGAGTATGAAAGAGTATCACCGTCTGAGTCCGAAAACAAATGATTGCCTACTTCATCCACTTCCATATCTGGATACTCAGCTTCTTCTGCTATAGCTTGAGGATCGACTTCTTCTGGATTGGGATGCTCTGTCTTGTATTTCTTGCTCATGGGTGGTTGTTTTCCTTTGGTACGCTTCCGGAATGTTGGATGATCATCCATGTGAATGGGTCTGCTTTGATGTCGAATGTCTTCGATTCCTATGATTTTCTCCTTCTGCAAACCTTCTCGAACTCTGCACAACTTTGCAAGCAAATCACTCGTGGCTAAGTCTTCATCTTCGCTGCTATATCTACATTGTTCAGGAGCTGCCTTCACTAGTCTTCCCTGAAAATTCAAAAACACAGCATTGGGAAACTGGTGAGCTACAACTGACGCCGGTCCATTCCAACACATGTATGCAGGACGTCTGGAAGCGGAGTTACGGTGTCCAACCTTCATGTGTTGTTTCTCTGCCCAAAAGTAAACTGTGTCTCCGACTTCAAAGGAATCAATTCGGCGGCTTCCTGAATACTTAGCCCTTCTGATTGCTGATGTGCATGTTTCTGAAAAGAATGCTCGGCCAGCTGCAAGACGCATTCGTTCCTGCTGCTGCAGCTGAACATCACCAGCTTCTATTTGAGCTGCGTGTGAGAAGTGATCATCTCCACCTCTCATGATCTCTCCGGGCAGGCATGGTGTCACCCCAAATACTCTGTGTATTGGCGAGTAACCACCCCTATGTGTGAGTCTGTTTTTCATCAAACATGTGACTTGGATGAGCTCTTCCATCTCTTCACGTGTGTTGATAGGTCCATACTCTGAACAGGTCTTATGGAATATCAGCTTGTAGCTCTTACCTTCTCTTTCTGTGATGGAGTTTTGCGTAGGAGCCTCAAGACTAGTTGGTTCCAAGAGCGACCCATCCGTTGCTGCCCTCTGAGAAAAATGGCCCATGAACTCTCTGCCTAGGTCACACTTTACAATGTGAGGAGCGCCAAAGTGAGAAGTCCATTGGCGATATGCTACCCTCACTGCATTGGATGTGGAATCTGCCAAAGGGACGATCATCTGATATCTGCTTCCCCAACATATCATGTTAAGACAATCAATTGACTGGTCTCCATGTTTAAGAGTAACCGTATCAATTCCGACGATCGTGTTAAAAGCTAGATCCCTGGGAGGCGCGGCTCGTCTCCATGGCCTAGGTCTCTTGTTCTCATGACATGTGGAGCACTGGAATTCTCGTGCAAGGGCAATTACCACTGGACTTGCGCGACCAGCTCGAAGAATCTTCAACATGTGTTCAGTGCATGGATGACCCATTCCTCGATGGACCAATTCGATTTCCTTCATGATCATCTGCTTTTGTTGCTCACTGAGATCCTCTAACTTCACAGTGTCATCATGCACGTCAAACACTTCTGCTTCCGATCCTTCCTCTGCTGGATATGCATCGATCACTGAATTTGATCCTGAGTCCTTGGGTAAATCTGGAACCTTTTGGAACGATGAATCTCATCATGCAACACCAGAAACTGTTCCCTGGAAGAAAAATCATCTGACATCATGGTAAAGCACATCGTTTCTTCTAGATCCCTTTGATGGTTTTCATCATGACCTCCTTTCTTTTCTTGACTCAATCCAGTTAGTACAGCATCTACTAATTGATTCGTGTATCTGGCTGCACCTCTTGCTCTGGGTACTCCTTTAGATTGTCCTATGCAATGTTGATGTATGTGCTGCTGTTTACATGTTCGTGCGATGGCTCGAGCAATGGACCGACTGTTTGTGAGAAAGCCTGTTCTCTTTCGGATGAGTTGGCCCTCACGATCTCGCATTCCGAAGCAGCATTGATCCGTTCTTGCCAGAAACATTCCAGGGTATGCAAGCAATTTCTGAACAAATGGCTGCTTCCATGACATGGCACTCCATGGCTGCTCAAAAAGAAACCACTTACCTTTCTGCATCTGTAACCTGCACACCAGAATGCCGAACTTCAATAGCAAGATAGCCTGCTGCAATCGTTCTTGATAGATTGGATCATTCTCAAGACTTTCTCTGCTTCGACCTTCGCCTAAAAACTGCAACGTCGAAAACAAGGTACATGGAGGACTGACGGTGACCAAATCGTGGTTCTCTGATTTGATGTGATCTAAACATTCCTTCCTAGTCTTCGGATCGAGCAGATTATGTCCTAAGATCAGATCGAATGCCTTGCCACTCTGAAAGCCATGCTGAGGTGCTCTTGCTGAGAATCTTGGAGGGCTAAAAACTTCACCAATCTTGTCTAACTGCAGGATCATGTCAACAATATTAGCATCAACCAATTCGTCTTCGTCTTCAACGGTATTTTCCAACTTTGCAATGCATTGGTTCAAATCACCCAAGATTCTCTTCTTGACACCCTTCGCAATGGATTTCACATCGCTTGCACATGTCTCTGCACTCACTTGTTGTCGTTGGGTCCCACCCATGTCTTGGTGGTCACTCCAGTCTTGTATACGTGCACCTGCTTCTCTCCGCAGTACTTGCATAGCTTCACCTCTTGGTACTGATTGCTTCCACGACGGTTCCATGAGTGTTGACATGTACTGCCACTTGCCACCTCCTGACTGCTGGTCGCACCTTTCTTTCCTTTCCGGGGCTTTGGTGACGGAGATCCTCTCCCGGAACTGCTTGATGAGCTCAGCTTGGAGGATGGCTTCTTCCTCACGGAATGTGTCTTTGACGTGGATTGCGTCTTGGATGTTTTCGTTGGACTTCGGCAAGGCGAACCACTGACCGGTTCGGCACCATTCATCATCTCTTGAAACTGCTCCTCCTTTGGCTTCTCCAGCCACTGGAAGTACTCGCATTGCGTTGGACTCTTGGGAGTCTGAGGACATCGGGCAAATTGGCGACCAAAGTTGTAGCCCTTCTGTCTGCAGATGTACACTCTGATGGGAAGGCCACAATAGCAAAGATCTCCTCGAATCTTCTTCACATCTTCCTTCGATGTCCTTCTCAGATCGGGAACTTCCTGATGGCTGTAGGCCTGCAGCTTCTTCTTCAGATAGGCCTTGTCCTCCTCGGCCACTGCAGAGATCAGCTGAAAGCTTGATTCCGTGCCCTCGCTGCTCATGGAGGACCTGATGCTGTCCTTCAGGCGAGCACGACGACTCTGCTGTGCTTGCAATCGCTTCATGTTGTCCTGAGCTACCATGGATTTCTTCTCTTCCAAGGCAACCTGCATCAAATCCGACATCTCTTCCATCACCTCCACCTCTTCGGTCTTGGAACACTTGGCCAGCATGTGGGTCCACAGGTGAATCACCGGCATCATCAGGCCGGACATGACACTGAACATTCGGACCCAATGATCTCGCAACCAGAGCTTGGAGATCATCCTTTTCCATGCTGGAATGCGTCGAAGCGGCGAACTCGCATCCTGTTCCGGACACTGACGCTTGCGAGGCTGCTCCACTTCCATGCTCAATGCAAGGAGTTGAAGGGGAGGTACGTGACTGTCTGGCTTTTGAGCACGATACGGCCTGTTCATGTGTGCTATGGCTCATGTGTTCATGTGCTGTGACTGCATGTTTCAACATTGGGTTGCACTGGTCTTCGTTCTGACGGCTGGTTTGAAAGAAAACCGTGCACTCATCTCCAATCAGCTTCTTTGCTTGCCATGGTTGCGAAGCATGTTTCATGTCAACCTGTTGAAAATCAAACAACTGGATGCATAGCTGGCCACGGGAGTTGTATCGCACCTTCACATCTTCATCAATGGACCTACAGTGCATGTGTTGTTCCGAGAGGTCGATACTGGCTTTCAGAGCTTGCATGATAGGGAGAGAAAACAACAAAGGGGCATCGGCTGGTTCATTCAACACTGCTGCTCTGATCTGCGCAGGTCTGCTACCTAAGCATATCGGAATGACTGCTACCTGACTCGTAGTGGTGATTCCTCCGACTCCCTTGAATTGAAAGCTCTGGGATTCAAATCGGACTTTCAGTCCGGGTGGCAAAGTTTGCTGAATCAATGCTACCACATTGGCTCCCACTGCGGCACGTTGGCATCCAGTGTCTATGACACAGGCATCTTCCACCCTACTCTTCTCAAAACCGGATGGATTCCTAACCAAGAAGGCTTCATTCTTGGTATCGTCTGGATTGGATGAATGCGCATGTCCTCTGCCTTTCTTTGACTCAAGGGGTTGGGCTGCACGAACTAACATGTGTGTGTGCGTATGTATCACGATGCATGACAACATGTTTGGCAATCATGCATGAAACGGAAGGTGACGGCAAACTTGTGAAAAACCCTCTGCTCCTACCATTAACTGCGTCTTCCTCAGCAATGGTTGTCCACATGAACAGAGGGCATGCCTGTCACTCGGGAGCGGGTTGCTGCTCCGACTGTTCCCGACTGCATTCGTCCATGGATTGTGCCAGCGACCACCACACCTTGGATGATGAATCGGCTTCACGGGAGTTGGCACTGTTGCTGCTGGCATGTTGATTACCAGCACCTTTTCCCTGTCCCTTGTTTGGACATTCCCGGTGCCAGTGCCCTACTTGGTGACACAACCTACATTTGGTGATGGATTTCAGATGTTGGATGTCCCGCTTGGAAGAACCATTGGATGGTGTAACCGGGGCCCTAAAACCACGACCATTCTTCATCTCATTCTTCATCTGTTGAACCTGCTTGTATGAAAATTGCTGTACAGGTTTGTGCACCTTCTGTCGAATTAGTGTCATCAGGATCTCCCGAGCACTGTCTTCGGAAATGGTCTCTTCATCTGGGGCTTCATCCAAGTCGATCAGGGCGCTCTCGAGGGCAATCAACTCGTCATCCTCGACCACACCAAGGTTGGAGGCATCACCTGACTCTCCCGGTTGATTGGATTCATCAAAGTCCTGAAACCAAGACTGACTCTGAGAGGATTTCCGACGATCATCGTCGGACTGAAGCAACTTCATCTTCAGCTTGTGCATGGCCTCAATCACTGAATCGATGCTGAGATCGCCTTTGGTAATGGTGATGATTCTTTCCAGTGTCGATTCATCCACCTGAGCCTGACGAAGGTAAATGAAACCCAGAGCAGAATCTGGCAAATCCACCCCATGTTTCTTCACCTTGCGATTCGCCTCATCGAAGCGATTCCTGAAAGACACCAGATCATCATCCTGTTGGCGAAGCTTGGAGTAGAGAAGGCGGTGAAGTGACAACCAAAGGGATTCCACCGTCTCCTTTCCAAACCTTTCGGGGCGATTCATCTCATCCAGCAATCGTTGACCATTGTTTCGGTCATTGAACCAACCATCATCTTCAGCTAAGTACTTCATAGTGTCAAATGCCTTCCCAGTAAGTTGTTGTAACATACGGGGTCCCTTCGACGTGTCAGCAACGGTGGTTGTTCTGAGCCATAATTTGGCTCTCAACTTGTAATCCTCCCAAATGCCCGGGGCTCGGTCTCCGTTGTATCCTGGGGGTGGTCCCACGGACGAATACTCAGAACGAGTATGAGCACTAGGAGCACTCGACGTAGCTCCTGAACGTTGTTCACTGGCAGTCTGAGATTCACTATACTCATCATCTTCTTCATCCTGACCCTCTGACATACCGGGTCTCCACTGTCTTGGCGGCATAGCAAGTCACAATCGACTAAGTAACCACTCGTAGCACGGACTCAAACGACTCAATGGGGCTCACAATACCCTACACTGCAAGGTACCCAGGTCGAACAAGCTCCGAAATACCAATGTGATCACACGACCATGACCCACCGGCGCACACAGCGACCCTTTTCCTGGCAACCACAACCCCTCGAGATGTATCAGCAGCGGAACATGAGATTCTATCCAAACAGTGAAGGAATGCATCAACGGTCAGCAGGTTCAAACCTACCTACAAGGGTCATCTCCCTTGGTCATAGCTCCAGCTACATCCAAGTGGAAGGGCTTCAACAATAAGTTGGGCCACCAGGATGGTTCCTGGGATGGTTCATAGCATGATCATCGACCCGCTATGAACCAATAACCAGTACCAAGATGTCATTGGTGATTACGGTGATTACTGACATTATCCACTAGTAGTAGTAACTATGAACCAATATAAATCATCATTGCTGATTAAGTTGCAACAATCATCATGAACAACCGTCAGCAACGAAATGATACGAACCATGACTATAGAACCACTCATCAACACGACTAGCAGCGTCATCATTCGCCCGAGCAGTTGATTTGCTCATCTGCATCACTGTGCAGTGCAGCATGGCTACCCCTTGGTACCCCCTTGGAACGCCCCCGCGGCTGCGAGATCTCCATCCAGTGACAGGTGCCGCAGCAGCTAAGGCCACGGTGAAGTTCAAATACGCCGAGCAACTGCCGGTGGTCTATGCCTTCATGACACTTTGGGTCGGGACTCCCCGGAGACCTGGGCCGGGTCATTGCTGGTGCATCGCCACGGTTGGGCCATGGAACCCCGGGCAACAACACGGTTGGGCCACCGAAAAACGGAGTGTTTTCGTTTTCGGGCGCGCTGTGGTGTTGGTTTTTGGGATTCGCAATGGTTTAGAATGTGGCTCATGGTGGCTAATTGCAAGTGATAATTACCACGCGAATCATTCACAATATGGGTGTTTGAATACACATTTTCTTTATTCACTGATGGTTACTTGAAGTCGTCAGGGCGTCCTTCGCTGGTAAAAGTGTATTCTCTGTGAAAGAGATGGTTGATTGGGTGGTGGTTCATACTGATTGACTTCACCAGCAGCCAACAAGTTAAACGACTGCTATTCACCACCATCAACAACTGAATAATCATGCCCCACTGTTGACCGGTATCAGTCGTCTCGAGCCGTCACAAACCATGAAGTAACCAGTAAACAACTATAAACCCTCATTAAGCATCAATTCAGCACCACTAACCACTGCTTCAACCATTTTACTGGATCTTTGCACCAGCAACCAGGTTGTTTGCTCAGCATGTTGATGGCTGTTATGGTTCCATAGTTCCATTCCAACCATGCCAAAATGGATGGATGAACGTGCCAATGGTTAGTGATTATATTAATATAAATCTGGTTATCCAGGGGTTATATAGGCTTAGTGACCATGCGTAATCATTAATCATACGGGATAATAGCCAACAACAATGGTTGTTGGTGGTTCTAAACATTTCCATTTTCACTATTGTTTTTGCGATGGTTGATTGAAAAATCGTTTCCACAGGGTTGTAACCACCAACCAGTAATAATCAGTTGGTATTAATTGTGAATGTGTGTGTGTGGGTCAATGATAACATTCAAAAACTAGTAGTTGTAATCAATAGCAACCATGGACCATATTTTAAAAAACAGGATGCCTCATTTGTGGGTCATTAGTAAACATAATCATGCCAAATTTAGCTGGCTGAACGCAACTAACGACTACTCCGTTCATTTTGGGGATGTTCGCCTGGAGTATGAGCCAGTGGGATCGCGCCCCTCAGGCTGCAATTTGCTTCATCGCCACCATGATATTTCAGGGTCAAGGGTGGGTCAATGGCTTTTTTGTAGGCCCGGGGGCAGGGGCGTGACGTGGCTCAAAGACGGTGTTCAAATTCAGATAGCTGCTCAACAAGCATAAGATCCCATTTTGAATTGATAAAGTGGCACTGTAGATTGACTCATAGATTGACATACAGCCATCAGATGTCCGATAGATAGATATTTGGGTCCGTAGATAGACTAACAAAGGACGACTATTTGTAGGCTATTCATACTAGGAAGGTGCTGGAACATGCGTGGTCACCCTTCACTTGCAACCGTTGACAGCCAGCTATGTTGGAGGAGGCTGCGGACTCACCTTATAGCTGGTCAGTTTCCCTATTAGTACTGATCATTATTGGTTGGTTAAGGGGTGCCACCATGGCGAACCGGACAAACCCCTATGATTAATTACATTACTAGGACTGGGGGGTTAACGGAGTGAGCACTTCGAGACATCATTTGCATTGTTGGTAAACGCAAACTTTGGGGCTACACCGGCTACAC
Source organism: Symbiodinium kawagutii (assembly GCA_009767595.1). Taxonomy (NCBI): domain Eukaryota; class Dinophyceae; order Suessiales; family Symbiodiniaceae; genus Symbiodinium; species Symbiodinium kawagutii. The sequence continues at coordinate 136,508 of VSDK01007747.1, read as the reverse complement.
AATTTGTGGATAGTTGACTAGATTGGGTATGATCATAGTTGTATAAATCATTATCATTAATCAATAAAGTGGTCTAGATTAGGTTGGGTATAAATAATTAGCCTAGTGGTGGTCATGTCTCCCCCTACCATCCAGGCCATGTTGCGGCCCCAGCCACTGTGAGGTCCAGGCATGAAACGGTATGGGTCAAAGCCAAGCATCAACAAAAATGGATGGATGACATTGGAGGTGATTTTTGGTGATTTGATGACCATTTTGGGTGAATTTCATAAATGGATCACCACAAAACACTGGTTTGGTGATTTTTTGAATGCCTGTAAGGGGTACAGCGTAGTGACCCACAACAATATCGGTATCTATGGCAACCAAACATCACTAAACATGGATAGATGATGATTCTTGCAAAGGCATTTGTTCTGTTCATAGTCTTGCGATTTGAGAATAAGGGGTACAGGGTTTCGATGGCAAGAGCTGCATGTGAAGAAGCGGCAGGATGGGAATGTAAATCAACAATATCTCCTATGGGCAGATATTCCCGCGATAGATGTATAATATATATATAATGTACAATGTACAATGTACAATGTATAATGTATAATGTATAATGTGTAATGTACAATGTATAATGTCCAATGTATATTGCGTATTGCATATTGCATATTGCATATACATATACATATACATATTCATTATATATATATATATATATATATTTAAGTATATCATGTGTGTGTGCGCGTATTTGTGCGTATTTGAATATATATATATATACACATATATGCAACTTTGGACGGCCATGGGTCATCATGCTTCCACCAACTAGCGTACCCTTTGGGAAATGGTCCCTCATGTGTCAGCTGACTCTGCAGGCATGTCTTTCCTTACGCAATCCATGAATCCAATGATGGTTGCCCGGCAGAATGGATAACTGTGGGAGTGAAGCGCAAAAAGGGAACCAACAATGATCGGTTCGGGGTCTTTGATTTGGAGCATTGGCAGCTTCAAGCAAAGTTCGTTTTTCTGAATGGATTTTGAAGTAGTTGAGCAGACAAGGAGCTCAAGTTGATGACAACTTCATTCATTTTGATTGATTTTAATCATCCAAATCGTCACAGGTCTGATTCTTCATGATTTTGGCAAACTGAAACTTTGTCACAGGTCAAGATTAGCATCAGTTGCGCCATAGACAGCATGGTGAAGTTTCAGGGATGCTGCAGTTGAGCCACTTGTGTTTGTTGATCGCTGGGTAGCCGTGACGGCTTATTCCACATTTTACCCTATTCACTCATTATCACTCCATCACTTTGTTTTTGTTTGTTTGTTTGTTTGTTTGTTTGTTTGTTTGTTTGTTTGTTTGTTTGTGTGTTTGTGTGTGTATGTATGTTGATATCTTCGGGGAAGGATTTACGCGAATTTTGATGTAGGTACCAGCTCGAATGTCCCATCAAACATGATGATCTAGAGGTGCTTTTGGGGCCCTGGCATCCCTCCCATTGATATAGATGTGCTTGCGACCTACGAGATACAAACAACGCCCAGGTGTAGTTCAGAATGATTTGTAAATGAGGGACCCAGGGACCCTTGACTTGAGATACGTCAACGAGGGTCCCATGGACTTTTAATTATCGCCGGCGGTTCTGATGGCGATCTTAGGTGTGGAAGATTGTCAAGAATTTTCTTTTGTTCCTGGGTTTGCTTCACGACCCCTCAAAAAGTGCTCGGTCATTTTGCTCATTTCGCCTTCTTGTCATCTGCTATGTATCCGTTCATTTGGGATGTGAAATCATAATCGTCCAAAATTGCGTGTTTGCCATCATAATGAATATAGATTATTTATACCCAATGTGAAAAATAATAGTTCAAAGTTCTAGTTACAATGCATCGGTTTTAGTGACTCGTTTCATGCAAGACTCGCCAGACCCTTCACCAGAATCAGTGGTTCCCCGCCCAGAAGCCAGGGTAGTTTGGCGCGATCAGAAGCAATGGTGCTTTGGCGTTGCAGAGTCAATCATGAGCTAAAGTCCAGGTTGTAACTTGGGATGTCCACCGGGTCCATGAGCTAAGTTGGTTTAGCAGCAGAGTAGCGCTATTGCATATGGACTTGTCCGCCAATCTTGACAAACTCTCAATCAATGATCAAGCCTTATTGACCATTATCAGGTCTAGTGAATATCATTGTTGAATGGCGCAGGTTAAGCAACTAACAGTCAGGGTTATAACCACTATTAGCCATATACAACCGCATATCATCATACTTCGATGGCTTCTTCGCCATGCACCAGAAGTCATGGGATCTTCAGCTCCGATAGGCTGTGTCCTTTACGTTGGGGCAAAGCGCTTCGGCTGGGCGGCTGAAGGAAGGCGGCATCTCGTGCTTGAACATTGGAAGGCGCGGCGCAGCACAGCGACGGCATGGCGCAGTTCCAGCTGAGGGCTGAGTGTGGGGCCGGTGTTAGTTCACCATGGTTGGTTGCACCCTAAGTTTATGAATGTTTATGATCCCATAAGCATGGTTAGTGGGATTCCAAGTCGGTTTTTGGGCCGTGAAGAATTGTTGGTTTTATTCATATTTTATTTTTCCTAACATTTTGGATGGGTGCTCCATTAACAAGCATATTTTCTGGGCATCCTTGTTTCTAGGGCGCAACTGCTGGGTGGTACTTGCCAGAAAATGAGGAGTCGTTGAAAAAGTGGTTGGATATCAGGGGGCACCCATCCAAGGGCAGCGCTTGCTGATCGTTGGTCAGCAACCCATCATCGACGAACTATTAAGAATCCTGGGTAAGCACTGAAGCCTACCCAGAATCAACCACCGGAAATGAATCCAAGGGCATTAACCACCACTCTTAGCCATCACAAAGCATCACTAAGCATCATTATGGGTGTTTCTCAAGCCATAGGGGTACCTCCAGTTATCATCCAGTTTCGTAACCATCTCTAGTAATAAGCCATCCATAAGTCTGGAGTCCTCAAACTGGCTTGAGAAACCACCATATCGTAGATGTTTACCCATTATTGTTGGTGTTCCCCTTTTATTCACCATTATTATATAGTTGTTATGACCCCTATGAATAGTCCGTTATGGCCCCCTATCCATAGCGTGGTCACACACCATGGTTCCGACCAGGATTCCCATTGCGGGCAAGATCAGCACCATGGTCTTTGACAAGACGGGGACCATTACTCATGGAGGCTGATGGTGGGAGATGATGGAGGCTGATGGCTAGTGGTTCAGAAGCAGGATGGATGACTATGTACATATGATATGAATATATCTGGTGGTTTCTCAAAATTTTTGGACCCCCAAGATGGATATGATTTATTGCTGCACATGGTTAATAAAAGTGGATGATTTGGGGGTACACCCATTTTGAGAAACCACTTTATATACATACAAAGCTAGTTGGTTTGTTAGTTGTTTTAGTTCGAAATGGTTTCTAGGATGGTTGGGCTTCAAGGAACACCGTGCAATCGCTGGGCTTGACAATGCGGAGGAATAGGATGATTGTTGCAGCCGAATCTGGATCATGTACTGGCCAACTGTCAGAGTGAAATCTGACTAAACAACTCCGATTTTGCACAGCCTAAGTGGCTTCGGCCATCATAAACCATCAATCACTACAATTCCCGATCAGCAACCATCATTCACCATCCATCAATCATTGCCGGCTATCATGAATCATCATCAATTATCATTGGCCTCATTGGCCATCATATCGAACCATCATTGAACCAGCATCAATCATCACCTCCAGATTGATTGCTCTGACAATTCGAAGCAGACTACTGACAGTTCGAATCAGACTACTGGCTGTTGAGGCCATTCCACCGATGATGATCAACCAGCAATTTCTACCATCATCAACCATGACTCACCATTGGTATTTGCCATTAGTGTTTACCTCTGTGGCCAAGAGCAAACCAGTAATGACAATCCTTCAGGGTATAACCAGTGTGAAGCTACTAACCTCAACAACCACTCACCGTGAATTACTGGGCAATATGAGTTGAGTATGAATAGCTGAACCATCAGTGACCACTATCTATCAGATAAACCACCAACCATGAGTAGCTAATGGCGGCTACTCATCAGTAACCAACTAACCAACCAGCCATCAGAAGACTCATACCACCAACCATCCACCAACCATCCACCAATCCACTAATCCACCACTAACATTGGTGCTAACCATCCACCAACCATCCACTAACCATCCATTAATCAGCAACCTAACCAGCCACTAGCCAGCCACTAACCAGCCACTAACCACTACCATCAGCAACCAGCCACCAACCATCAGCACCCACTGTCGTTCCTGCCGCGCCACAGTCCTTCAGCCCGGGGGAGCGGCACCGGGGCACGCCATGGCGGTGGTGCATCGGCCGCGGGACATCATGGCGTCCACCACCACGTCGATTCAGCTGTCCCGAGGTGCGAAAGATTTTCGGGTGGAGATGGAGCTATGATGAAGTCGTAGTGGTGGTTGATGGTTCAAAGTGGTTGATGATCAATGGTAAATAGTGGTTTGATGGCATGGATTAGCGGTGGTTGATGGTTCAAAGTGATTGACGATCCATGGTTAATAGTGGTTTAATGCCAGGAATTAGCGGTGGTTCATGGTTCAAAGTGATTGACGATCCATGGTTAATAGTGGTTTAATGCCAGGAATTAGCGGTGGTTCATGGTTCAAAGTGATTGACGATCCATGGTTAATAGTGGTTTAATGCCAGGAATTAGCGGTGGTTCATGGTTCAAAGTGATTGACGATCCATGGTTAATAGTGGTTTAATGCCAGGAATTAGCGGTGGTTCATGGTTCAAAGTGATTGACGATCCATGGTTAATAGTGGTTTAATGCCAGGAATTAGCGGTGGTTCATGGTTCAAAGTGATTGACGATCCATGGTTAATAGTGGTTTAATGCCAGGAATTAGCGGTGGTTCATGGTTCAAAGTGATTGACGATCCATGGTTAATAGTGGTTTAATGCCAGGAATTAGCGGTGGTTCATGGTTCAAAGTGATTGACGATCCATGGTTAATAGTGGTTTAATGCCAGGAATTAGCGGTGGTTCATGGTTCAAAGTGATTGACGATCCATGGTTAATAGTGGTTTAATGCCAGGAATTAGCGGTGGTTCATGGTTCAAAGTGATTGACGATCCATGGTTAATAGTGGTTTAATGCCAGGAATTAGCGGTGGTTCATGGTTCAAAGTGATTGACGATCCATGGTTAATAGTGGTTTAATGCCAGGAATTAGCGGTGGTTCATGGTTCAAAGTGATTGACGATCCATGGTTAATAGTGGTTTAATGCCAGGAATTAGCGGTGGTTCATGGTTCAAAGTGATTGACGATCCATGGTTAATAGTGGTTTAATGCCAGGAATTAGCGGTGGTTCATGGTTCAAAGTGATTGACGATCCATGGTTAATAGTGGTTTAATGCCAGGAATTAGCGGTGGTTCATGGTTCAAAGTGATTGACGATCCATGGTTAATAGTGGTTTAATGCCAGGAATTAGCGGTGGTTCATGGTTCAAAGTGATTGACGATCCATGGTTAATAGTGGTTTAATGCCAGGAATTAGCGGTGGTTCATGGTTCAAAGTGATTGACGATCCATGGTTAATAGTGGTTTAATGCCAGGAATTAGCGGTGGTTCATGGTTCAAAGTGATTGACGATCCATGGTTAATAGTGGTTTAATGCCAGGAATTAGCGGTGGTTCATGGTTCAAAGTGATTGACGATCCATGGTTAATAGTGGTTTAATGCCAGGAATTAGCGGTGGTTCATGGTTCAAAGTGATTGACGATCCATGGTTAATAGTGGTTTAATGCCAGGAATTAGCGGTGGTTCATGGTTCAAAGTGATTGACGATCCATGGTTAATAGTGGTTTAATGCCAGGAATTAGCGGTGGTTCATGGTTCAAAGTGATTGACGATCCATGGTTAATAGTGGTTTAATGCCAGGAATTAGCGGTGGTTCATGGTTCAAAGTGATTGACGATCCATGGTTAATAGTGGTTTAATGCCAGGAATTAGCGGTGGTTCATGGTTCAAAGTGATTGACGATCCATGGTTAATAGTGGTTTAATGCCAGGAATTAGCGGTGGTTCATGGTTCAAAGTGATTGACGATCCATGGTTAATAGTGGTTTAATGCCAGGAATTAGCGGTGGTTCATGGTTCAAAGTGATTGACGATCCATGGTTAATAGTGGTTTAATGCCATGAATTCGTGTTGGTTGAAGGTTCAAAGTGGTTGGAGCTTAAGAATGGCTTAATGACTATCGAGCATTTTGAACAGTCATGGTTTGATGGTCATCATGTAGTGGTTTAATGATCTTCATTACAGGTGGCCCCCCCAGTTATAACTCGGTTTATAAAGCCATTTGACTGTAGTTACATCTCCCACAACTGGTAGTGACCCTAGTTATAACCCAACTTGCAGCTGGTTAGGGGCCCACCTTGTAATAGTGGTTGAACGAAGATCAATGATGTTGGATAGTTGCCCATAGGATTTACGTAGATACCATTCTATGATGAACGATTTTCATAATTGGCTGTGGGTCAAAACCCCGTACCCTTGGTTCCCCTATCATTAACCATTAGTTTCCCTATAGTTTGTTGGTTATTAACCACCATTATTGGTTGGTTAGTATTGACCCATAGCCAATTCAGAGTTCCCCCACAGAATCGTTTCTCCACAAAGGTCTTGGTGCCCGAGCCAAACCTGGACCCTGAATCAAGCTCGCTGTTTTCCGCTTCCCAAGATTTCCCATAAGGCTTCTGAGAATACCCAACTCACTGGTTACTGAGAAGCTGCCGGTACCCAACTCTTGGGTTGCTTAGTTCAAGTGAGTTAACTCACTGAGAAGCTGGGTACCCAACTGTTAGGTTGCTTAGTTCAGCTGAGTTGCCAAGCTGAAGTTCATCAGCTTGGCTTCATCTCAGTGAGCTGCTCACCTGTGAGGCAAGCGTTCCCCTGGTCCCCTCTACAGCGGCCGAGCCTCGCGGCCCTCGTCCACGCCTGGAGTCCGGGGGCCCGCGGGGCCGCGGGCGAATACGCCCCGACCGCTGACCAGATCCATGGAGAAGCAGCCCTTGCAGTACTGGAACCAACAAGCGCGGCACCTGGGACGTGGGACGTTGGGTGCAGTGAAGCCAGTCATTACTTCGTGTATAAAGATAGCGGCCCTGGCTGCTATGATTCGTGACTTCATGGCAACTCCAGTGGTGAAATAAAACAAGTCCAGGGGATGTGTTTAGGTTGCCCGAAGCCTGGATGAATCATGGTGGGTAATGAGAATCACATGGGTGATAAGCGATTTGATGACCACCAATAATACCAAGAATACCAATGGAGTCACCATGGATGGTGGGCCCAGCTTGGGGAATGGGAGAGTTTCTGGATCCATGGGGATCAGCCACTGATGGTTTGATCATGAACAAACTTGAAGATGTGCATCCACACAGCTTGTAAGTGGTTGTAGGGATTAGCTGGCCTACCTTGTTGCGGGTCATATTCCAATCCCAACTACACATCTACCAGTTCCAACCTCCCCTCTAGCTCCTTTTTGGGGTTATAACATGTTCTAAGCCAGTTTTTAGTGCTAAACGCGTTTGTTGACTCATGGATCTACAACCGATCTACGAGATGTTGCTTTCTGGGATAGCACAGTCTCGCTGTTGGTGAGCTGGTGGTTCGTACTCCAGGCGGCTGGAGACGGGACAGTTCACGGGAGAGCAGCTACCAACTGGGGTCCAGATTTGTAGTTTCTTCGAGGGAAACCACTAGGCAAAGAATCATTATCATTTTGGATCTCCCATGTTACGAGAAATTTCCATAGGCAAATATTGTAGATTGCCCAAATATGCAATGTAGACAAGAAACCACAAGAGCCAGCTGTTTGAACTTTGAGCCGCTGAAGAGGGTTTGGCTTGGAGCTTTCTGGATCTCTCATGAAAGGGCCAGCAGTTAGCGATTGGTTATGTTGGCCCCAGTCCGGTGCGAATTCATCCTCTTCGCAGTTTTGACCAGCACGTACTTTTTCAATCAACGGCCGGAAAAGTTATGCTGTTTACCCACGAGTTCGAACCTAGACATAAGGGAATCATTATCAGCCATCATGAACCATGGTTAACCATCAACTGACCATTATCAATAGTCATTACGAACCATTTAGCCATTAGATGGTAGCTATCATTAACCATCATACTTAACGATTCATAATCATGATTCATGATTAATTAACGATTACCAATCATTTAACCATTACGGTCAGTGCCATTGTTTTAGTTGCAGTCCTGCCATCCTACAGCTGCTCATCCTACTGTTGTGAAACATATGGAGCCTTGCTTCAATGGTTCCAGTCTCGAGAGTGTTTCACCAGGGGAATTACTCCCAGGTGTTGCCCGGTTGGTTGGTTGGTTGGTTGCTTGGTTGCTTGATTTGTGGCTGGCTGGTTGATAATGGTTGCTTCATGAATTCGATGATTTGTGAATACTCCATGTATTCATCAATGACCTTTTTAGTTACGAGCTTATGAAGATTTATGATGGATTAATGACGTTAGCTGTTCGACCTTGGGGCCAAGTAGTTGATTTCAACAACTGAAGTTGTTACAAGCTGCTTGGCCCATGTTGGCCCTGCCTTTCCAATACTTTGCTCCGCCGCAGCTTCGAGGAACTACGACGACAACATTTTTTCCACCATCGATGAGGACAGGTGGAGGCCAAGAGTGCGGAATGCATAGACGGCGTTTTCGAAATGATAAGCTTTTCATGGGGAATCAACAAGGAGTGAAGATACCATGAAGTCTTGCAGAAAGCCAACAACAAATAACTCCTTTTTGGGATACGGATACAGTAACTTTTTAGTAGATCTACACATTTTTACTTTGCGAAGATCTACAAATAACTACAGTCTTTAGAGATGGTGGGTTGCCTTTTATGATTTTTCCACCTCAATGGGGCCAAATCAGCATGGGTCCAAATCGGACACTGCTCAAAAGTTGGGAGTAACAACAGGGACACAGGGATCCAAGTTGAACCGCTAATCAGTTCTGTCACAGTCCTGGTCGTTATAATCCCATGACAAGTGGGCGTTTCTCAACATAGGGTACCCCCAAATCATCCTTCATATGAGCCATTTTCAATCACAAAGCACCCACTACAGTCCGTATCTCCCCTACTTTGGTTCTCATCCCCTTGTCAACAAGCCTTCTCAACCACGAAAAAAGTCGCCAAGCACAACGGTGGGGAGTCCCCATCCATGGCTTAACCACCGATCTTCGTGGTGAAACTCGCAGTGGATCTGGCTCCCAGGACTCCACCGGCATCATCCTTCAACTCATTGCCTCCCATGGCAGCCACGACTGCGGAGCCGCAAGTCGTTGCGTGGACCTCGGCTGTGGCGTAGGAACCTTGGAGCAAACCGCTGCTGCGACGGGGGCCTGGTGATGGGATGGGATGGGATGGTTACCCTCGGGTGAAGGAACATGGAAACCATCCACCAACGGTAACCATAGGGTTTTCCTGACAAAATGATGAGTGGTTTTCGTGACAAATTGATTGGCAATGGACACAATCCATCAGTTTGTGAGGAATGGAAAATTGCCGTATTTTTTGGAGAAGCCCTGGGAAATCATCCACTTATGGTTGATTTTCCATTGCCATGTTAGTTCACCATAGAGTAATCGTGCAGCTAATAGCGATCAGTACTGGTTTACAGTGAATAGTGGTTGCCAGTGCGGTTGAACACGTTTGCCAATAGGGGTTTACGCTTAAACACCAACCAAACTATAGAGAATATCATGGATACTGCTGGGTGTTAATAGGGATCAGTAGTGGTTACTGGCGAATCATGGTTGGTGAATGGTGGGAGAGCATGGTTGATCATGGTGTTTCAATCAATCAGGTCCGCCATTAATGTGCTTCAAACAGGGTACCAAATCATACCAAGGCATTGACTTGATTCACTTGATTCATAATTTTTTTCTCCTTTCTTTTGCTTTGTTGGTTTTCAGGTATTTTTATGATGTGTGATTTCCGAGGGTTTGTGATGTGGAAGTGAAAAACATGAAAATCTGATAAAATATGTTTGTGCGAAGGTGCGTGGCACACCATTCCATTTATGGATGTTTTTGAATCCTTGCCTGCATGGATAGCAGTCTGTAAGTTGGTCTGACTTGGTTCGATCGTTGCTGTTTGATGGTGACAATGTAAGGGTTTCTCAAGAAATATCAGTCATTTATAGATTAATAAACCACAAATTACTGGTCCTTAATTCATAATTTTATAAACCAACCACAACTCGAAAAGTTCCCCCTGTGAAACTCTGATGTGTGCGGATCACCACGAACGGCGGTGTCCCACAGCTCCTGGAGCTCCGGCCGAGGAAAGTATCTGACGGCGCTGTCGAAACACTTCCGCCAGGTGGTGGCATACGATCTCAGCCCAAAGTTGGTCGCCATCGCGCAGAAGGAGGCGCGGCAGCGCAGCGGCCTTTGGTTGTTTGAGTCGCTGAGTCGCTGTTGACGGGGGTGCTATGTAGCAATGGTAGTGGTGGTAGTAGTAAGTGAAACAGTCACTGTTGATACTTAAACCACGTTCTTTTAGTGATGGTGAATAAAGGTTCAACAATGGATGGTAGTCAGTAGTGGATGTAGCTGAGTGGCCAAGACTGGTAATGATGGCCAGAGGTTGATTAATTATGCTTAATGAATCTTGATGATGGATGGAACATCGGAGTTGATGATGGCAGATGGGTAGCAAGCGTTGATGATGGTGAAGGACTCGTGGATTACCAAGGGATCAAAAAGACGCTGATGATGACGTCCTTGGAGGTTAGAATCCCTTGTTTTTTCGGGGCTGTTAATTGGTTACATTTACCAAGCTAAGCCGCGGTAGTTCTCTCGCAGCTTACAGAGGCCACCCTGATTTCCAACTCCAGTTATGTGCATACTCTGCACATCCAAGTAGTGGTTCATCCGATTTGAAGAGTGGTGACGTGCTACTTATCCTGGCTGTTGGTTGGGAGGGAGCGATTTGGAGCCAGGGGTACCCATACAGCCTTTTAAAAGGCCTTTAAAGGGGGAGCCAAGGAGCTACAAGGAGTGCCCCAACCAAACTCTGGTTGAAACATATTCGAGCAATATTCTTGTTTTCCCCTAATATGGTTAGTTGATTGACTGATAGTTTTGCAATGGCTTCCCTAACCGCCAACCAGTTATGATGAATATTCACCGTTATTGAGCATGATGAACCATTATTGAGCATTAAAACCACTACGAACCATTCTTAACCAATTACAAGCCATTGATTAATTATTCTCTAATCAACCACTATGGACCGGAATCAACCATGGCTCAGAACCACTGGCAAGTGTTGGTTCGCCTACTTGGGAGGATCGGATCACCCATGATCTGGGAACAGCACTCAGGGCTTTGCCGTGATGAAAAACAGGCGACGATTCCACGATTCCCGAGATCATTCGCAAAGATATGGCTATGGGTCAATATTGACCAACCAATAATGGTGGTTATTATCCAGCCAACTATAGGGAAAACAATGGTACATGATAGGGGAACCAGGGGTACGGGGTTTTGACCCACTGCCATATAAGTGTTTTTCAACATAGGGGTACTCCGAAAATGGTTGATTTATTGTTTATTACTATAGATGATTCATATTGTAGACGATTTGGGGGTACCCCGATGTTGAGAAACCACCAGATGACTCACCATCCCGGAGTGGAAGTTGGACTTTCATTATCATCTATGATTAGCCCTTATGATTCACCGTTCACACTGATAAAGTCAGCATCGGCATCCGCCAAGTGGCCCACTGGCAACCGCCTGCATCAAGGTGAAGAGAAAAAACTTGGAGAATGTGAGCGTCGGCGCCTAAGGATGACGATCGTTGTTGGGGGGCGCTGGAGGGAGTTCTCGTCCCTACCTGGGTTCAGTGATCATCAGTGGTCCAGTTGAGCAATTACAAGTGAGACTCATAGCAAATGAAAGTGAGACTCATGGCAAATAAAAGTGATCCAGTGATCCAGTGATCCAGATAGCAAATGAAAGTGCTTGTTGCTAACCTGAGTGAGACTATCATCTTATTTGTCAGCAAGGTGGCCCCCCGGCAGCTATACCTCGGCACCCCCTCAGAACTGGTAGAAAATCACTCCGCCGCTGAGTTACTGTCCAGCTAGTCATGGTGCTACCTACTAGGCATCCAACGTCGTAACCACTGATAGTACGGAACTAACCAGCTAAAAAGATACCAACTAGCCAGCTATAGGGGCACGCCATTTTTGCGCAAGTTCATGTACAAACCATTACGAGCCATCATTCACAGTCTTTGACCATTGCCAAGCAACTTCACCTTTTTTCAGCATGCAGTCGTCATCATGGTTCATCACAGCTTCAGAATTTTGGCATCATCATGAACCATTGTTCAGCATGGTCAGCGGATAGCTGATTGAACAACCATAATGAGTTATGATTTCCCACCATTCACCAACCATGATTCACCATTAGCCACTACTGACCCCTATTAACACCATGAAACACCCTGGAACAACCAACGCCTGCGGCATCCTTGTGGAAACTGCCGTTGCGAGGTCAAAGTTCGTGACCTCGCGCAGGTGTGGTACAGAAACGATCCCACAGGTGCCGTAGCGAGGCCGAGGAGCTGCAGTTCTACTAGGTTCGCAGTGGTCATAACATGGCCGCAATGCTTAATCAGCTGGTCAGTGGTGAATCATAAGAGATCGTAACTAACAATTCTAGGGGATATACCAACTATATATGGCTATTTGGCTGTTTTTCAAAATAGGGGACCCCAAGAATGGCTGGTTTTATTACCATAAATGACTAATATGGGATGATTTGGGGGTACCCCACCAACTATTATAGGTGAGTCTCAAAATATGGGACCCCCCAAATCATCCTTTACTAATCATTTACAGCAATATAGCAACCATTTTTGGGGGTCCCCTATTTTGAGAAACCATCAGATATGGCTATTTATGGTCTATAGTGGTACATGATGGTATTTGTTACTGGTTAACAGTGTTTAGAGGTGCTGGTCAATATTCACCACCCCCGAAAGGGACAGGTGAACATCTCAGCAGTTCGACTAGATGCCGGTCATTTTGGGGACGTGAACAGCTGGGGTACCAGGGTTCTGACCCACAGCCATATGATATCGGTGAGTGTTTTGGTTAATGATGATCAAGGCTTCCCCTAATCATAAACAAACACCAACTTTGAAATTAATTGCGTTCATGTTCTGCCTTGGTGGTTTGATTCACTTTGTTCGTCTACTTTCAACAGATGGTTGGTTGGTTCACTCATATTGTTCCCAGGGGTGGTTCAATCACTAACCAGGTGTTGCGCTAAGCGAATCTTTGATGAACCAATTTCGCCAAGGCAGGTGGCCTGCAGGAGCGGGCAACCCAACAGCAATTGCCACACACATAGATACACGTATAAGAGATATTGGCATGGATGCCCATTCGTATGTGGCATTTGTCCCCATGTATGTATTGAAACATATATATATATATGATATGTATTTACCTGTATTATATATAATTAGATATTATATGGATATATATATATACACACATATATACACATATAAATATTATATATTCACTGTTGCCGACAAATGCTGGCTGCTTTGCTTTCAAACATCTTCCATTTTATCCATCATTTCTGGCTGACACTGAACCAGTTTGATTCCTTTTTTGTTCACCCAGCAACCAGGGGGGAGTTGTTCCGCAGCTCAATCCTGGTATCTCCGCTTCTCAGGTGCTTGTTTCGGGCTGCTGAATGAGATGGAATCCTTTGGTTTCGCAGTGATGGCCAATGTTGCGTGGATGCAAAGATGGCTCGCGAAACAGGCATACCATCCACAACACTATCTGCACAACTATCCAAAGATGGTTGTTTCTTAAAAGGAAATAAATAATAACTGCCCAAACTATCCAAACATGACTGTTTTTCACTGGGAATCCTCCTTTGTTTTGGAAGAATCCTTCATGGACAGGCCCATCCGGCAACCACGTCCCGCACGGGTCCAATGTTATCCCTTTCAAGCGGAAACCGTTTGGAGCTGCCAGAAGTGGCTGTCCAAATGGTAGACAATGATCATGCCTTTTCCCTCTCCATCAGTTGGTGTTTCTTGCTCTCAATACCCAACCATCCGTTCTCTATCTATGAGCAACTTCTCAAAAAAGTTAGAAAAACGCTTGTAGATCCCTGTAGGAGAGCGATTTCACGACCATAAAGCACTGGAAGGGTTGTCTATTTTGAAAACCCAAGTGCTCCCACTCACACGGCCCTTGTACCCGCCCCTGACCTTGTTGTTGTTGTTGTTGTTGCCGTTGTCGTGGTCGTTGTGGTTGTCGTTGTTGTGGTTGTGGTTGCTGTTGCTGTCGCTGTTGTTGGGTTGTTGACCCCTTTGATCATATGCCAACTGGGTGTTTCTCCAAATAGGGGTACCCCTAAATCATCCACTAGTAGTCGTTTATAGCAATAAACCAACCATATCCAGAGTCGTATCTCACCAGCTGATCGGTGTCAACCACTGGGCTGATCAGGTCCTGATCGCCCCGGGCGATGTGGCATTGCATCAGCTCCTCGGACGGCTGGTGCTTGGGAGGGAGCTGCGGCAGCCCAGGGGTAACCCCTGGTGGTAAATGACCTTGGCGAATGCTGCTTGAATAAGCTTGCTTAGTGATGGTTAAATGACCTTGGCAAATGGTGGTTCAATGATGGTTGACGGTGCTTTCGTAAGATTGGGTACTGATGCTGAATAATAATAATAATAACAATGGGTATATGTATATATATATATACTTTTATACATATATAACTGCATACTGCTGTTAAACGATTTGGTTGCCCGTGATTAAGAATGGTAAATCAACTCGGTACCAATGGTAAATAAGATGGTCGTTGAACTGGTTGAAACTAGTTCCAGCCCAAAGGCTTGCTGGTGGTTGGGAGCAATGAGCATTGCCAGGGCTATCCAATGTTATCCCTTTAAGGGGGGAGCGAGGACTTGAGCTACCAGGAGTGGCTACTGTGGATGAACCCCAGACTATCAATGAAGATTCTCGGTGGAAACCGGCATGGGTGGATCATCCAATCAAATGCACCAAGCGGCTGGGGTTAGATTTTTGGTGAAGTTGGAGGTCACTATGCTGTTGTTGTCGCTGTCATGGTTGTGGTTGTCGTTGCCGTCGTCGCTATTGTTTTTTGTTGCAGGCGCGGTTGTGGGTTCGTTTTTGACGTTGTTGTTATGTTTTCGTTGTTGTTTCCATTGTCATTACTGTTTTTGCAGTTGTTCTTTTTCTTACTTGTCGAGGCCATTGACGTTTGTTGTGTAGGCTTTAATGCGTGCGCTCAGGATCTACTGCAGATATTGCTGAGATTATCTTGATCAGTGGAACTTCCGGTCGGCTGGCCCAAACAGCAGCCCTTGTAAAACTAGCCGGCTAAAAATGGCTCACAAGCGGGCTCATAATCGGGTCAATAAGTTTGTTCATAGGCTGGTTGATGGTGGTTCATGAGCTGGTTGATGATGGTTCACGAGCTGGTTGATGATGGACCACTAGCTGGTTGATGATGTTTCATAAGCCTTGTCATCAGCTGGTTGATGATGCTTTGCTAAGCTGGCTACCGCTGGTGGTTTGTGACACTGGCACGCCAAGCTGCACCCTGCAGGTTGATGCTGAGCAATGCCCATCGGTCCTTGTGCCCCGGGGGCCGCCTGCTGTGCATCGTTCCGTCCCTGGAAAGCGCGCTGTATGTGCACCAACGGTGCGAGGAGGAACGAAACTTTGGCGATGAACAGGTGCAAATTGCACGGGTTGATGACTTTCAATGATGCTTGATGATGATGGTTGATCATAAATGGATACTGATACAAACGGTTGATCATAACTTAATGATGATTATTTGGGGTTGATTGTGACTAAACATTAGGTGAAAATGATGGCTTATGCCCCTTGTAATTGTAATTGTCATTGATGTCAATAGATAACAATCTGGGATTATTTGAAAAGGGTACACCGCCCCCCAAAAATTTGGTCTTCTCGATCGAAAACGGCGTTGAGGGAATTGGGTGTACCACCATTCATGGACCCCATCTCAAAACTAGAAATAGCAATTATGCAATATTCATGATTAGTGGAAGATGCATATGAATGTCTAGCACTAATAGAATGGGCTAACGTCCAGGTGCCGCCGACCCCTTTTTTACAGAAGCCCTGGATGTCTTAAGGATTGTACAAGTGTTGCATGCCTCAGTATAAACACTCAAATGGCAAAAGCGTGAATGGCTCACCGTCCTCATGTTTGTCAAGACCTACAAGGGAAACGAGGTGCAATCCAGTCCGAGGGGGAGTGTCAGATAGGAGGCCAGATAGAATGCCAGATCAAAATGTCAGAAGATACGCGGGGTAGATATGCTAGATAAGATGGCAGAAGCAAGGCAGATAAAATGTTAGAAGGTATGCGAAAGACAACGGCGAAAGGCGTGTCAGGGAAAATGACAGCTAGATGGAATGGCAGACTATATGCCCGGTAAAGCGCAGAATGCATGTCAGGGTCAGGGTTCCAAATGTCACGGTGGGGATCAGTCGCAGTGAAGTGATTAGAGTTGTGGCAGGCAGTACATGTTGAGAGACACATGGTTTTGTGGGATGTTGCGTTACCTGGCAGAAAGTGGCAGACTTGTACACATCTTCGGCGAATGTGGACCAGCTGGACATTTCGGGTATCCCGAAGTTGGTACGCAATGTGATTTGGTTGCAACGATAGGGTCAAGGAGGATAGTTGTACAAAGGGTAGGGGGGAGGCCAGGGGTGCGAGTGCCCTATTGCTGCGCGAGGTAGCATTGGCAGATGCTGGAGGAGTGCCACGCCACGCCCACCACCACCAGTGCCCAAGGACAAGCTCAGCTTCAATCAAGCCGACGTTGACCGCTTCTTCATGCCGCGACCTCCCACCGCCACATCACTCCCACCACAACCGCCGCAAAATGAAGTGCAAAGCAAACTATCCTTTGGGATCACACCACTACAAACAGAGCAGGCACCACGTCCCCCAGATTCCAACGTCCTCACCTTCAACGTCAACCACCGGGCATCCGTCAACGGTCCTTGCTTACCTGGTCGGGATGACGGACAAGCCAATGATGAAAAGTTGGAGGAGAAATACTTGGACATGGATGGCAATGACAAAGATCCAGGACCTGAACGGTTCCTTGTTCTCAGGCTTGCACTCCCGATTATCAAGGACATGATGCGGACCAAACAAGATGCTCTAAAGTTTGGATGGATCTTCCAAAGACGTTCCTCCAAAGCGCTCAAGCGACCCATTCTGCGAGCTTCCTAGCGCCCTTGGAAGCGGCTCCTGCCGGAAAATGGCCGGTGGTGCAGGCCACTGGGGTGATATTGCGTGTTGGCGGGTATGTGCACGATCAGTTTATGTCGATCAGGAAGGAAGGGGGTGACCGACGAAGATCTTTCCGGCGTCCGAATCATGTGGCGGCTTGGCGATGGCGATGCCCGAAAGTCATGTCATTGCCGACTTCGCTGAGCTTATGGAGTGGAAGGCCGGAAGATGTACGAATTTGGGGGGCAGACAAATTGGTTGGCAGGAACCCGTTACATTTCACAACACCACGTGTGTTTCTGGAGCTGAATTCCGTTTCCATTGGGGGTTCTTTTTTGGGGCGGGTTGGTGGGAATTGCGATTTTTGGGAAGACCATGCCGCACCTGTGTGCAATTTCGTGGGGACGTAGCCAGGGGGATCATTTATTGAGTGCGATTTATGTGCGCATGGTAAGCCGTTTCGGCTTCGGGGCTGTGCGGGGCATGTTTTGAGCATGATAGGGCGTGATCATGTTTGTGCACGGGGTTGTGCCAGGGTGACTACATCCACTTGATCAGTAACCTGCAGGGCGTTCAGCATAGCAAGGAGAAAAGAATTGTGTTCCAGGCTGGGGCGATCATCGGCCCATCATTAAAGTTTGCTTGCTGGTGCCAGTAACTGACAGTTTTTGCAAATCGCAGGGGCGTAAGCTTATATGTATACTGCAGTGAACCAGCATTTTGCGTTGCGTCGCTTCCTGCTCAAGCATCAGCGTTTTTGTAATCTAGTTTGTAAGGGGTCAAATTCTCCCTCAAGTTCATCCTGGCGGCCGCGTGCGCCTTTGCCATCAGGATGCCACTGGGCTTGCGCCTTTGCCATCAGGATGCCACTGGGCTTGAGGCTTGATCTCCGCGGTACTGTTGGGCATCCTCAAGACGTGCCTGTGTGGTATGCAGGGAAGCCCTTGGCGAAAGCTTTGTGGAGGCTCTTTGTGAAGGTTGCCAGCCGCCTTCATGTTCCAATGCAGGTGAAACCCTTGGGCTGCGGAATTTCTGGCAAATTGGTTTTGACCAAAGTGGTGGTTTCTGCCTTTGGTTGCGTCATGCCCGTTTTGAGTTCAAATTACCGCTGGATTTCCTTGTGCCTGGCGAGCTGCCCTCAACATGTCCAGTACTTCAAAGCTTTGCTGGAGAATCAGGTCCTTCTGGATGCGAGTTTGGCGGGCATGGCAAGTCAACCCACCTCCCGTCACAAGATTATCTGGAAAACCTTGCGCAAAGTCGAGGGCATGGAAAGGTTTGCAGGTCAATTACGAGAAGTAGGAAGTAGCTGTACAAGAGGGCATTGACTTCTTGCCCGACAGGAAGCAGTTTCATGTGGCTTTGTGAACGCGCGCTTCCCACATATTATGTTGCTTTCAAACGCTAGCAGCTCCAGGGCTTCACAGTTGGCTGCCTGTCAGGAGCTGACGCTTGTGGATAGTAGTGGCAGGGCTGTGGCAATGATTGCGCGTGGCGCCATGGCGGCCGATGATGGGCTAAAGGTCAGGGACGGAGAAAATTAATTAGATTGTCAACCAGGGGGGTTCATCTAACTGTAGCCTGGGGGTGCAAAATCACTTGATGAAGCGACGCGGTAGGCGTGAATTTAAAACGTGGTTGGAAGGATGGAGCTTCGGTTCTGCCCGGAGGAAGGCGCCGAGGTGATAGCTTTTTACTTGCAGCGTGGGAGGGGTAGAGAGACCGACAGGAGTGGTAAGAAGCTACGGGCATTTTCATGTTTCTTTCGGGTGAGCGAAGAAGTTCACGAAGTTGTTGTGGCCGAAGAAGTTTCTATCTAATAGAGGAGCGAACGAGTGCAGCATGAAGGGCACCGTGTGGCAGGACAATTTGTGTGCGAATGTGAGTGAGGCAGCGCGGCCTACAATGATCCCTGAACAGCGCTCAAGTGGAGAAAGTGACTTGAGGTATTCAAACCATAGACTTATTAGGAACGAACTTTGCTTGAACAGGTCTTTGGCAGTGTCTGTGCAGAGTTCTGTGGGCGCAGTTGCCACTGTGCCCGCGGCTTGTTTCAATCAGAATTTGAAGAGGATTGCAGCGCCAGGGGTCAGAAAGGTATAGGACAAATATGAATATGACGAGGGAAGCTTGAGCGCCGTGCTGCGATTCTGTCCTGAGTTTCTGGCTTGGTAAAGAGCCGGGTGTGAGCTTGGAACATCTCGGAACTGTCGGCGTGCGCGAAAAAACGGTTGAAATGTTATCGCTCAGCAGCAACCAAGTAAACCATGATGACCAAGCAACACATGACGCATTGCTACTGTCCATCAACCAGTCTCCATTACTTAAATTGACTATCAATTGACTCCCATTAACCAGGCTACCCCTCAACATGAACCATCGCCGACATGGTGTCTTCCCAGCCCCGGCTTTCAATGATTCTGAGTTTTGCCTAAAAGCGCATTGCCTTTATGGGGTTTTCCACATCAACACAAGGCGAAACTCGCGCTTTATTTTGTTTCTTCGGCAGCCCGCCCCGGTCTTGAATGATTTTTGGGTCTTTGCGCCCGTCGACAGTGTCGCAGGCAGGGGTCGGCGGATTATAAAAGCTAATCGTATTATATCTCTAGCTATTTCGCGGCCTCGAGCATTTTTGATTATCCATAGTTTTACCCACAATTCGGTTGGTTGACTAATGTGTTTCAATTGAGCAACGGCCAACCAGCAACCACTACTACAAGCGCGCCTACCAGATATGATAATTTGTTGGCAGTGGGCCAATTCACCCTGTGCCCCTGGCTCCCCTATCCTTACCCATTTTTTTTCTATTATTGGTGGTTATTCCCCCATTATTGGTTGGTTTGTCTTGACCCGCCACCATATCAATCAACCGCTAGATCTCTGCAGCTGGTGGTTCGTGGGGGTCCAAGCCGCCCTGACGCCACCGGCTGATGTGCGGCTCACCGTCGCTGGATGAAGTCCATCAATTGGCAATTCCAAGGTTTTCTTGACTGCATTTTTGGGACAAGCGGTCTGGACTCAGTACTTTACATTTATTTGTATACATACAAAATCTGATTTTATTAGTGATTACGTGGCTGTATACATTAAGTTCTATTAACTAGTTGTTGCATGACAATAATTTCTGATTTGATTCATCTGAATGCAATGAGTTACTGGGGGTAAACCTCCACGGCTCCAAGGCACATTCACCCACAGCGTGCCCTCACCTCGAGCCGAGGATACGAGGGCCCCTACTGCCTCGGCGGCGACAATGCCAAACCCAGCAGGGCGGAAGGGGCAGACTTACTGAAAGGCGTCTTGAGCCTTGGAACTGGAGGCTGATGGTGGATGGTTGGGTGGATGGTTGGTGGATGGTTGGTGGATGGTTGGTTGATGGTTGGTTGTTGGTTGATGGTTGATGGTTGTTGGTTGATGGTTGATGGTTGATGGTTGATGGTTGATGGTTGATGGTTGGTTGATGGTTGATTATTGGTCGATTGATGATTGATAAAGTGGTGGATTGATGGCGAAGAATGGCAAATCGAACGGCAAACAAGAGAATGATGATAGAATGGCAAAGAGAATGGCGAATGATGAGTGATGGGTACTGAAAGTGATTGTGCATCCAGCCTGCAGGAGAGGGGGGAAGTCAAGCACAGATGTCGGAAGGTACCACCATCGAATGATACGGGCTTGGGTACCGACCAGATTTAACCAACCCCAAAAGGGGTGGTGGTTCACATCCCAAGGGGCAGACTCTAGTGACTGGTCATTGGGGGGGAAGTTCACCAGATGTTACTATTGACCCACAATTATATACCTGCTTGGACTTTCTGTTGATACTAGTTAGTTGTTTCGTGGTTGATTGTTGAGGTGATGAGTGTTCGCTGATGCCTGTTGATTGTTGGTGACCAGGTCGTGGGGCTCGAAAAATCTTGCGACCACTCCCACCGAAGAAACGTTACAACTATATAAAAGTAAGAGAAAGTTTCGGTTCAGCCAACATCCGAAGGATGGAGGATAATTGAGATGCCCCCTTGGCTACTAAACACATCAGGTGTCAGCTTTTGAGCTGTGCACCTTGGGTTTGTTGCTCAAACGGGTGCTGGTTCGGTACCAGTGACTCATGTGAGCAAATGTCTCGACACAGAAAACCCTTTTGGGTAACCCAGCCATAGCTGGTGAATGCTGAAATTTGGGTCAACAAGAACCAGCATAAACCCCATTAAACCAGCATAAACCCCACAAGAACCAGCATAAACCCCGTGAAAACTGTCGTTTTCGGTGGGTCGTGTAGCCCAAACGTGGCTGTTGGGTGGACCTCCCGCGCGATTAGGAGACGTTCGGGGGTTCGCACCAAGCATTTCCTGGAGCCGGAGTTTCGACGACTGGCCTCGAAAGGCGTGGGGGTTGAGCTGCAAACCGCTCAAGAACGAGGGATTTTCCTCGGAAATGGACCCATTGAGTGGAAGACCTTTGCTGTTTCCATGGTTTCTGTGACCTGCAGGGTAGTCAAAGTCAGAGCTGAACCCATCCATCAGCTGGTTGAACCCACCAATGAAGGTCGCTGAAGGTTGAACCCATCAAAGTGACACCCGCTCGGCGCCAGGAGGTTTCCAGGTGGAGGCTTGTCATCGCGTCAGCTACCACTGGAGATCCGAGATGGGCCTGGCATCCGATATGCAGGTCCCACAGGCACTGCTGGACTCGCCCCTGCCGTGGGAGTCTTGGGGAACGATGCGTGGGGTTGGGGGGTAGCTGGGGGTTGTTGGAGGTGATGGTTGAGAATGGTTGATGATAGCTGGTGAACGGTTGATGATTATAGCTGCTGTAATTGAAGGCTAAATTGGATTGGTATGCATCGCAGATCAGTTGATTTCTTGGTGATGCGGGTGTAGCCCGGAATCACCACCATTTGGAGCTTGACAAGCCTAGTAGCATAAAGTGCTCACCATCCACGTGACCCCATTCCCACCCACGACTTCCTGCAAATTTTCAGGGTGAATAGTTTCTCCACTGCAGCAGGGGGTCCTAAAGAACTTCTACTTTTTGGGAATCGATTCACCATTTACTGAGTACTGTTGGTTGTTGGTTGTTACTCCATGTTGCTCCCATTTGCTGGTCATTGTTGCTTTCTGACCATTATCATCCACAATTTATAACATTCAGCGAACATCATTACTATCATTAGCTACCATTGGCAATTGTCAGCCCCCAGCAACAACGATCATGTTTTGGGCATCAAGATGTGAGAAGCACTAGCTGACAAGGTGCCGAAGCCGATACAACTCATGGTGGACGTAGGTTGGTGGACCTTCCAGGGGCACCCGGGGGAACTGGCGGCTGGTGCACCATTCTTCCGTGGAGCTGGGGGTTCCTCTGGGAGGTACAGCAATTGATCGAGGCCTCCATGAATCACCTCTAGGCTATGGGTCAAGCAGTTAACCATCAATTTTATGGAGGATACAGGATACCAACCAACAAAATCATAGGGACTACTTGCTGGTTAATGAAGGTACACCAAGGGTACAGGGTGAACTGACCCATAGTCGCTACTTTTTTCATCACTTTTTTAACCGGTGTAAAACATTCTCCATCACCACGAAGCAGTAAAACCCGCCACATTGACCGCGACGAACCCAACCACTATTCATCGCTACTCTTAATTAACCAGTATCATAAACTGCCACTAATCATCATTTAGCATCATTGACCACTACTTTTTTGAGAAAGAACAATACTTTTCACCGTTAATTACTAATAATCATTCATCATCATGAACCATCACCATCAGCTACTAATCATCATTCGCTACAGGTGATGGTTTATGACGGCTAATCAGTAGTTATTAATGATTAATCATATGAGTTGTTATTTACTATTAGTTGCTGTTATTAGTTAAGATTGGCTCACCACCACAGCTGATAAAATAGAAATAGGAACTGATGACAGCAACTCACCATAGCTCACCCCTTTTCAGTTTACTATTTGTTCATGGTTGACTATAGGTGGTGGTTAATGTCAATAGTTGCTGTTATTAGTAGTCAATTGTCAATGGTCGGCTATTGGTGGTTAAGGTCAATAGTTGTTAATGTCAATAGTTAACAATTGTATTAGTTGTTACTAATAGCTCAATAGCCAACCATTGACATTAATAGGTATTGGTTGTTATTAACCATCATTGTTATCAATAGTCAATTGTCAATGGTCGGCTATTGGTGGTTAAGGTCAATAGTTGGCTCAATAACTAAATCAGCACAACTAATAGCCATTAATCATTGTTGAAATTGGCACAATGATTGGCTTAATAATTAAATCAGCACAACTAATAGTTATTAATGTTAATGATTGGCTTAATATTTAAATCAGCACAACTAATAATCAGTTAATGTCAATAGTTGCTGTTATTAATAGTTTTTTTTCATTGATGGTTAATGATTGGCTCACCACCACCTCCGAGGATTGGCTCTTCATGCTGCACAAGGCCGCCCCGGTCGCCGCGGGACCGCGGTGCGACCGGCCCGCGCCGCTGGCCCCGCTGTCCGCGTCGCTGCTGGCACCGTCCCGCGCGGAGTCGGAGTGCCGGCTGGCCGCG